>JAYMGU010000049.1:341627-359193 GCA_036178185.1 Liparis tanakae
TCTCTGCGGGCTGGAAATCAGTTTAAGAGCATAAAAACAAGATGTTGCTGCTTTGAGGCCGTAAAGTGATGAAAGCATCAGGTATTCATGCAAATGTCATCAAACTTGTAAGAATTGTGACCTAAGACACCTTCTTTGGTTGAAAACCCAGAAAAAGCTTTTGTTTAGTAAAATCCACTATTGGTCTCTCTGCGGGCTGAAAATCAGTTTAAGAGCATAAAAACAAGATGTTGCTGCTTTGAGGCCGTAAAGTGATGAAAGCATCAGGTATTCATGCAAATGTCATCAAACTTGTAAGAATTGTGACCTAAGACACCTTCTTTGGTTGAAAACCCAAAAAAAGCTTTTGTTTAGGAAAATACACTTTTGGTCTCTCTGCGGGCTGGAAATCAGTTTAAGAGCATAAAAACAAGATGTTGCTGCTTTGAGGCGGTAAAGTGATGAAAGCATCAGGTATTCATGCAAATGTCATCAAACTTGTAAGAATTGTGACCTAAGACACCTTCTTTGGTTGAAAAAACCCAGAAAAAAGCTTTTGTTTAGGAAAATACACTATTGGTCTCTCTGCGGGCTGAAAATCAGTTTAAGAGCATAAAAACAAGATGTTGCTGCTTTGAGGCCGTAAAGTGATGAAAGCATCAGGTATTCATGCAAATGTCATCAAACTTAAGAATTGTGACCTAAGACACCTTCTTTGGTTGAAAACCAAGAAAAAGCTTTTGTTTAGGAAAATACACTATTGGTCTCTCTGCGGGCTGGAAATCAGTTTAAGAGCATAAAAACAAGATGTTGCTGCTTTGAGGCCGTAAAGTGATGAAAGCATCAGGTATTCATGCAAATGTCATCAAACTTGTAAGAATTGTGACCTAAGACACCTTCTTTGGTTGAAAACCCAGAAAAAAGCTTTTGTTTAGGAAAATACACTTTTAGTCTCTCTGCGGGCTGGAAATCAGTTTAAGAGCATAAAAACAAGATGTTGCTGCTTTGAGGCCGTAAAGTGATGAAAGCATCAGGTATTCATGCAAATGTCATCAAACTTGTAAGAATTGTGACCTAAGACACCTTCTTTGGTTGAAAACCAGAAAAAAGCTTTTGTTTAGGAAAATCCACTATTGGTCTCTCTGCGGGCTGAAAATCAGTTTAAGAGCATAAAAACAAGATGTTGCTGCTTTGAGGCCGTAAAGTGATGAAAGCATCAGGTATTCATGCAAATGTCATCAAACTTGTAAGAATTGTGACCTAAGACACCTTCTTTGGTTGAAAACCCAGAAAAAAAGCTTTTGTTTAGGAAAATCCACTATTGGTCTCTCTGCGGGCTGGAAATCAGTTTAAGAGCATAAAAACAAGATGTTGCTGCTTTGAGGCCGTAAAGTGATGAAAGCATCAGGTATTCATGCAAATGTCATCAAACTTGTAAGAATTGTGACCTAAGACACCTTCTTTGGTTGAAAACCCAGAAAAAAGCTTTTGTTTAGGAAAATACACTATTGGTCTCTCTGCGGGCTGAAAATCAGTTTAAGAGCATAAAAAAAGATGTTGCTGCTTTGAGGCGGTAAAGTGATGAAAGCATCAGGTATTCGTGCAAATGTCATTAAACTTGAAAGAATTGTGTCCTAAGACACCTTCTTTGGTTGAAAACCAAGAAAAATCTTTTGTTTAGGAAAATACACTATTGGTCTCTCTGCGGGCTGAAAATCAGTTTAAGAGCATAAAAACAAGATGTTGCTGCTTTGAGGCCGTAAAGTGATGAAAGCATCAGGTATTCATGCAAATGTCATCAAACTTGTAAGAATTGTGACCTAAGACACCTTCTTTGGTTGAAAACAGAAAAAAGCTTTTGTTTAGGAAAATACACTTTTAGTCTCTGCGGGCTGGAAAACAGTTTAAGAGCATAAAAACAAGATGTTGCTGCTTTGAGGCGTAATGTGATGAAAGCATCAGGTATTTATGCAAATGTCATCAAACTTATAAGAATTGTGACCTAAGACACCTTCTTTGGTTGAAAACCCAGAAAAATCTTTTGTTTAGGAAAATACACTTTTGGTCTCTCTGCGGGCTGGAAATCAGTTTAAGAGCATAAAAACAAGATGTTGCTGCTTTGAGGCCGTAAAGTGATGAAAGCATCAGGTATTCATGCAAATGTCATCAAACTTGTAAGAATTGTGACCTAAGACACCTTCTTTGGTTGAAAACCCAGAAAAAAGCTTTTGTTTAGGAAAATACACTTTTGGTCTCTCTGCGGGCTGGAAATCAGTTTAAGAGCATAAAAACAAGATGTTGCTGCTTTGAGGCCGTAAAGTGATGAAAGCATCAGGTATTCATGCAAATGTCATCAAACTTGTAAGAATTGTGACCTAAGACACCTTCTTTGGTTGAAAACCCAGAAAAAAGCTTTTGTTTAGAAAAATCCACTATTGGTCTCTCTGCGGGCTGAAAATCAGTTTAAGAGCATAAAAACAAGATGTTGCTGCTTTGAGGGCGTAAAGTGATGAAAGCATCAGGTATTCATGCAAATGTCATCAAACTTGTAAGAATTGTGACCTAAGACACCTTCTTTGGTTGAAAACCCAGAAAAAAGCTTTTGTTTAGGAAAATACACTTTTGGTCTCTCTGCGGGCTGAAAATCAGTTTAAGAGCATAAAAACAAGATGTTGCTGCTTTGAGGCCGTAAAGTGATGAAAGCATCAGGTATTCATGCAAATGTCATCAAACTTATAAGAATTGTGACCTAAGACACCTTCTTTGGTTGAAAACCCAGAAAAAAGCTTTTGTTTAGAAAAATCCACTATTGGTCTCTCTGCGGGCTGAAAATCAGTTTAAGAGCATAAAAACAAGATGTTGCTGCTTTGAGGCCGTAAAGTGATGAAAGCATCAGGTATTCATGCAAATGTCATCAAACTTGTAAGAATTGTGACCTAAGACACCTTCTTTGGTTGAAAACCCAGAAAAAGCTTTTGTTTAGGAAAATACACTATTGGTCTCTCTGCGGGCTGAAAATCAGTTTAAGAGCATAAAACAAGATGTTGCTGCTTTGAGGCCGTAAAGTGATGAAAGCATCAGGTATTCATGCAAATGTCATCAAACTTGTAAGAATTGTGACCTAAGACACCTTCTTTGGTTGAAAACCCAAAAAAAGCTTTTGTTTAGGAAAATACACTTTTGGTCTCTCTGCGGGCTGGAAAATCAGTTTAAGAGCATAAAAACAAGATGTTGCTGCTTTGAGGCGTAAAGTGATGAAAGCATCAGGTATTCATGCAAATGTCATCAAACTTGTAAGAATTGTGACCTAAGACACCTTCTTTGGTTGAAAACCCAGAAAAAAGCTTTTGTTTAGAAAATACACTTTTGGTCTCTCTGGGCTGGAAATCAGTTTAAGAGCATAAAAACAAGATGTTGCTGCTTTGAGGCGTAAAGTGATGAAAGCATCAGGTATTCATGCAAATGTCATCAAACTTGTAAGAATTGTGACCTAAGACACCTTCTTTGGTTGAAAACCAGAAAAAAAGCTTTTGTTTAGGAAAATACACTTTTGGGCTCCCTGCAGGCTGGAAATCAGTTTAAGAGCATAAAACAAGATGTTGCTGCTTTGAGGCCGTAAAGTGATGAAAGCATCAGGTATTCATGCAAATGTCATCAAACTTGTAAGAATTGTGACCTAAGACACCTTCTTTGGTTGAAAACCCAGAAAAAAGCTTTTGTTTAGGAAAATACACTTTTGGTCTCTCTGCGGGCTGGAAATCAGTTTAAGAGCATAAAAACAAGATGTTGCTGCTTTGAGGCCGTAAAGTGATGAAAGCATCAGGTATTCATGCAAATGTCATCAAACTTGTAAGAATTGTGACCTAAGACACCTTCTTTGGTTGAAAACCCAGAAAAAAGCTTTTGTTTAGGAAAATACACTTTTGGTCTCTCTGCGGGCTGAAAATCAGTTTAAGAGCATAAAAACAAGATGTTGCTGCTTTGAGGCCGTAAAGTGATGAAAGCATCAGGTATTCATGCAAATGTCATCAAACTTGTAAGAATTGTGACCTAAGACACCTTCTTTGGTTGAAAACAGAAAAAGCTTTTGTTTAGGAAAATACACTTTTGGTCTCTCTGCGGGCTGGAAATCAGTTTAAGAGCATAAAAACAAGATGTTGCTGCTTTGAGGCCGTAAAGTGATGAAAGCATCAGGTATTCATGCAAATGTCATCAAACTTGTAAGAATTGTGACCTAAGACACCTTCTTTGGTTGAAAACCCAGAAAAAGCTTTTGTTTAGGAAAATACACTTTTGGTCTCTCTGCGGGCTGGAAATCAGTTTAAGAGCATAAAAACAAGATGTTGCTGCTTTGAGGCCGTAAAGTGATGAAAGCATCAGGTATTCATGCAAATGTCATCAAACTTGTAAGAATTGTGACCTAAGACACCTTCTTTGGTTGAAAACCCAGAAAAAAAGCTTTTGTTTAGGAAAATACACTTTTGGTCTCTCTGCGGGCTGGAAATCAGTTTAAGAGCATAAAAACAAGATGTTGCTGCTTTGAGGCCGTAAAGTGATGAAAGCATCAGGTATTCATGCAAATGTCATCAAACTTGTAAGAATTGTGACCTAAGACACCTTCTTTGGTTGAAAACCCAGAAAAAGCTTTTGTTTAGGAAAATACACTTTTGGTCTCTCTGCGGGCTGGAAATCAGTTTAAGAGCATAAAAACAAGATGTTGCTGCTTTGAGGCCGTAAAGTGATGAAAGCATCAGGTATTCATGCAAATGTCATCAAACTTGTAAAAATTGTGACCTAAGACACCTTCTTTGGTTGAAAACCCAGAAAAAAGCTTTTGTTTAGGAAAATACACTTTTGGTCTCTCTGCGGGCTGGAAATCAGTTTAAGAGCATAAAAACAAGATGTTGCTGCTTTGAGGCCGTAAAGTGATGAAAGCATCAGGTATTCATGCAAATGTCATCAAACTTGTAAGAATTGTGACCTAAGACACCTTCTTTGGTTGAAAACACAGAAAAAAAGCTTTTGTTTAGGAAAATACACTTTGGTCTCTCTGCGGGCTGGAAATCAGTTTAAGAGCATAAAAACAAGATGTTGCTGCTTTGAGGCCGTAAAGTGATGAAAGCATCAGGTATTCATGCAAATGTCATCAAACTTGTAAGAATTGTGACCTAAGACACCTTCTTTAGTTGAAAACAGAAAAAAGCTTTTGTTTAGGAAAATACACTTTTGGTCTCTCTGCGGGCTGAAAATCAGTTTAAGAGCATAAAAACAAGATGTTGCTGCTTTGAAGCGGTAAAGTGATGAAAGCATCAGGTATTCATGCAAATGTCATCAAACTTGTAAGAATTGTGACCTAAGACACCTTCTTTGGTTGAAAACCCAGAAAAAAGCCTTTGTTTAGGAAAATACACTTTTGGTCTCTCTGCGGGCTGAAAATCAGTTTAAGAGCATAAAAACAAGATGTTGCTGCTTTGAGGCCGTAAAGTGATGAAAGCATCAGGTATTCATGCAAATGTCATCAAACTTGTAAGAATTGTGACCTAAGACACCTTCTTTGGTTGAAAACCCAGACAAAAGCTTTTGTTTAGGAAAATACACCTTTGGTCTCTCTGCGGGCTGAAAATCAGTTTAAGAGCATAAAAACAAGATGTTGCTGCTTTGAGGCCGTAAAGTGATGAAAGCATCAGGTATTCATGCAAATGTCATCAAACTTGTAAGAATTGTGACCTAAGACACCTTCTTTGGTTGAAAACAGAAAAAAGCTTTTGTTTAGGAAAATACACTATTGGTCTCCCTGCAGGCTGGAAATCAGTTTAAGAGCATAAAACAAGATGTTGCTGCTTTGAGGCCGTAAAGTGATGAAAGCATCAGGTATTCATGCAAATGTCATCAAACTTGTAAGAATTGTGACCTAAGACACCTTCTTTGGTTGAAAACCCAGAAAAAAAGCTTTTGTTTAGGAAAATACACTATTGGTCTCTCTGCGGGCTGAAAATCAGTTTAAGAGCATAAAAACAAGATGTTGCTGCTTTGAGGCCGTAAAGTGATGAAAGCATCAGGTATTCATGCAAATGTCATCAAACTTGTAAGAATTGTGACCTAAGACACCTTCTTTGGTTGAAAACCCAGAAAAAAGCTTTTGTTTAGAAAAATCCACTATTGGTCTCTCTGCGGGCTGGAAATCAGTTTAAGAGCATAAAAACAAGATGTTGCTGCTTTGAGGCCGTAAAGTGATGAAAGCATCAGGTATTCATGCAAATGTCATCAAACTTGTAAGAATTGTGACCTAAGACACCTTCTTTGGTTGAAAACCCAGAAAAAGCTTTTGTTTAGGAAAATACACTTTTGGTCTCTCTGCGGGCTGAAAATCAGTTTAAGAGCATAAAAACAAGATGTTGCTGCTTTGAGGCCGTAAAGTGATGAAAGCATCAGGTATTCATGCAAATGTCATCAAACTTGTAGGAATTGTGACCTAAGACACCTTCTTTGGTTGAAAACCCCAAAAAAAGCTTTTGTTTAGAAAATACACTTTTGGTCTCTCTGCGGGCTGGAAATCAGTTTAAGAGCATAAAAACAAGATGTTGCTGCTTTGAGGCCGTAAAGTGATGAAAGCATCAGGTATTCATGCAAATGAAAGCATCAGGTATTCATGCAAATGTCATCAAACTTAAAGAATTGTGACCTAAGACACCTTCTTTGGTTGAAAACCCAGAAAAAAAGCTTTTGTTAGGAAAATACTTGGTCTCTCTGCGGGCTGAAAATCAGTTTAAGAGCATAAAAAAGATGTTGCTGCTTTGAGGCCGTAAAGTGATGAAAGCATCAGGTATTCATGCAAATGTCATCAAACTTGTAAGAATTGTGACCTAAGACACCTTCTTTGGTTGAAAACCCAGAAAAAAGCTTTTGTTTAGGAAAATACACTTTTGGTCTCTCTGCGGGCTGAAAATCAGTTTAAGAGCAGCATAAAAACAAGATGTTGCTGCTTTGAGGCGGAAAAGTGATGAAAGCATCAGGTATTCATGCAAATGTCATCAAACTTGTAAGAATTGTGACCTAAGACACCTTCTTTGGTTGAAAACCCAAAAAAAGCTTTTGTTTAGGAAAATACACTTTTGGTCTCTCTGCGGGCTGGAAATCAGTTTAAGAGCATAAAAACAAGATGTTGCTGCTTTGAGGCCGTAAAGTGATGAAAGCATCAGGTATTCATGCAAATGTCATCAAACTTGTAAGAATTGTGACCTAAGACACCTTCTTTGGTTGAAAACCCAGAAAAAAGCTTTTGTTTAGGAAAATACACTTTTGGTCTCTCTGCGGGCTGGAAATCAGTTTAAGAGCATAAAAACAAGATGTTGCTGCTTTGAGGCCGTAAAGTGATGAAAGCATCAGGTATTCATGCAAATGTCATCAAACTTGTAAGAATTGTGACCTAAGACACCTTCTTTGGTTGAAAACAGAAAAAAAGCTTTTGTTTAGGAAAATACACTTTTGGTCTCTCTGCTAGGGCTGGAAATCAGTTTAAGAGCATAAAAACAAGATGTTGCTGCTTTGAGGCCGTAAAGTGATGAAAGCATCAGGTATTCATGCAAATGTCATCAAACTTGTAAGAATTGTGACCTAAGACACCTTCTTTGGTTGAAAACCCAGAAAAAAAGCTTTTGTTTAGGAAAATACACTTTTGGTCTCTCTAGGCTGAAAATCAGTTTAAGAGCATAAAAACAAGATGTTGCTGCTTTGAGGCCGTAAAGTGATGAAAGCATCAGGTATTCATGCAAATGTCATCAAACTTGTAAGAATTGTGACCTAAGACACCTTCTTTGGTTGAAAACCCAGAAAAAAGCTTTTGTTTAGAAAATACACTTTGGTCTCTCTGCGGGCTGGAAAATCAGTTTAAGAGCATAAAAACAAGATGTTGCTGCTTTGAGGCCGTAAAGTGATGAAAGCATCAGGTATTCATGCAAATGTCATCAAACTTGTAAGAATTGTGACCTAAGACACCTTCTTTGGTTGAAACCACAGAAAAAAAGCTTTTGTTTAGGAAAATACACTTTTGGTCTCTCTGCGGGCTGGAAATCAGTTTAAGAGCATAAAAACAAGATGTTGCTGCTTTGAGGCCGTAAAGTGATGAAAGCATCAGGTATTCATGCAAATGTCATCAAACTTGTAAGAATTGTGACCTAAGACACCTTCTTTGGTTGAAAACCCAGAAAAAGGCTTTTGTTTAGGAAATACACTTTTGGTCTCTCTGCGGGCTGGAAATCAGTTTAAGAGCATAAAAACAAGATGTTGCTGCTTTGAGGCCGTAAAGTGATGAAAGCATCAGGTATTCATGCAAATGTCATCAAACTTGTAAGAATTGTGACCTAAGACACCTTCTTTGGTTGAAAACCCAGAAAAAAGCTTTTGTTTAGGAAAATACACTTTTGGTCTCTCTGCGGGCTGGAAATCAGTTTAAGAGCATAAAAACAAGATGTTGCTGCTTTGAGGCCGTAAAGTGATGAAAGCATCAGGTATTCATGCAAATGTCATCAAACTTGTAAGAATTGTGACCTAAGACACCTTCTTTGGTTGAAAACCCAGAAAAAGCTTTTGTTTAGGAAAAATACACTTTTGGTCTCTCTGCGGGCTGGAAATCAGTTTAAGAGCATAAAAACAAGATGTTGCTGCTTTGAGGCGTAAAGTGATGAAAGCATCAGGTATTCATGCAAATGTCATCAAACTTGTAAGAATTGTGACCTAAGACACCTTCTTTGGTTGAAAACCCAGAAAAATCAGTTTAAGAGCATATCACTATTGGTCTCTCTGCGGGCTGGAAATCAGTTTAAGAGCATAAAAACAAGATGTTGCTGCTTTGAGGCCGTAAAGTGATGAAAGCATCAGGTATTCATGCAAATGTCATCAAACTTGTAAGAATTGTGACCTAAGACACCTTCTTTGGTTGAAAACCAGAAAAAAAGCTTTTGTTTAGGAAAATACACTTTTGGTCTCTCTGGGCTGGAAAATCAGTTTAAGAGCATAAAAACAAGATGTTGCTGCTTTGAGGCCGTAAAGTGATGAAAGCATCAGGTATTCATGCAAATGTCATCAAACTTGTAAGAATTGTGACCTAAGACACCTTCTTTGGTTGAAAACCCAGAAAAATCTTTTGTTTAGGAAAATACACTTTTGGTCTCTCTGCGGGCTGGAAATCAGTTTAAGAGCATAAAAACAAGATGTTGCTGCTTTGAGGCCGTAAAGTGATGAAAGCATCAGGTATTCATGCAAATGTCATCAAACTTGTAAGAATTGTGACCTAAGACACCTTCTTTGGTTGAAAACCCAGAAAAAGCTTTTGTTTAGAAAATACACTTTTGGTCTCTCTGCGGGCTGGAAATCAGTTTAAGAGCATAAAACAAGATGTTGCTGCTTTGAGGCCGTAAAGTGATGAAAGCATCAGGTATTCATGCAAATGTCATCAAACTTGTAAGAATTGTGACCTAAGACACCTTCTTTGGTTGAAAACCCAGAAAAGCTTTTGTTTAGGAAAATACACTTTTGGTCTCTCTGCGGGCTGAAAATCAGTTTAAGAGCATAAAAACAAGATGTTGCTGCTTTGAGGCCGTAAAGTGATGAAAGCATCAGGTATTCATGCAAATGTCATCAAACTTGTAAGAATTGTGACCTAAGACACCTTCTTTGGTTGAAAACCCAGAAAAATCTTTTGTTTAGGAAAATACACTTTTGGTCTCTCTGCGGGCTGGAAATCAGTTTAAGAGCATAAAAACAAGATGTTGCTGCTTTGAGGCGTAAAGTGATGAAAGCATCAGGTATTCATGCAAATGTCATCAAACTTGTAAGAATTGTGACCTAAGACACCTTCTTTGGTTGAAAACCCAGAAAAAAGCTTTTGTTTAGGAAAATACACTTTTGGTCTCTCTGCGGGCTGGAAATCAGTTTAAGAGCATAAAAACAAGATGTTGCTGCTTTGAGGCCGTAAAGTGATGAAAGCATCAGGTATTCATGCAAATGTCATCAAACTTGTAAGAATTGTGACCTAAGACACCTTCTTTGGTTGAAAACCCAGAAAAAGGCTTTTGTGTAGGAAAATAGACTTTTGGTCTCTCTGGGCTGAAAATCAGTTTAAGAGCTTAAAAACAAGATGTTGCTGCTTTGAGGCGGTAAAGTGATGAAAGCATCAGGTATTCATGCAAATGTCATCAAACTTGTAAGAATTGTGACCTAAGACACCTTCTTTGGTTGAAAACCCAGAAAAAAGCTTTTGTTTAGGAAAATACACTTTTGGTCTCTCTGCGGGCTGGAAATCAGTTTAAGAGCATAAAAACAAGATGTTGCTGCTTTGAGGCCATAAAGTGATGAAAGCATCAGGTATTCATGCAAATGTCATCAAACTTGTAAGAATTGTGACCTAAGACACCTTCTTTGGTTGAAAACCCAGAAAAAAGCTTTTGTTTAGAAAAATCCACTTTTGGTCTCTCTGCGGGCTGGAAATCAGTTTAAGAGCATAAAAACAAGATGTTGCTGCTTTGAGGCCATAAAGTGATGAAAGCATCAGGTATTCATGCAAATGTCATCAAACTTGTAAGAATTGTGACCTAAGACACCTTCTTTGGTTGAAAACCCAGAAAAAAAGCTTTTGTTTAGGAAAATACACTTTTGGTCTCTCTGCGGGCTGGAAATCAGTTTAAGAGCATAAAAACAAGATGTTGCTGCTTTGAGGCCGTAAAGTGATGAAAGCATCAGGTATTCATGCAAATGTCATCAAACTTGTAAGAATTGTGACCTAAGACACCTTCTTTGGTTGAAAACCCAGAAAAAGCTTTTGTTTAGGAAAATACACTTTTGGTCTCTCTGCGGGCTGGAAATCAGTTTAAGAGCATAAAAACAAGATGTTGCTGCTTTGAGGCCGTAAAGTGATGAAAGCATCAGGTATTCATGCAAATGTCATCAAACTTGTAAGAATTGTGACCTAAGACACCTTCTTTGGTTGAAAACCCAGAAAAAAAGCTTTTGTTTAGGAAAATACACTTTTGGTCTCTCTGCGGGCTGGAAATCAGTTTAAGAGCATAAAAACAAGATGTTGCTGCTTTGAGGCCGTAAAGTGATGAAAGCATCAGGTATTCATGCAAATGTCATCAAACTTATAAGAATTGTGACCTAAGACACCTTCTTTGGTTGAAAACCCAGAAAAAAGCTTTTGTTTAGGAAAATACACTTTTGGTCTCTCTGCGGGCTGAAAATCAGTTTAAGAGCATAAAAACAAGATGTTGCTGCTTTGAGGCCATAAAGTGATGAAAGCATCAGGTATTCATGCAAATGTCATCAAACTTGTAACAATTGTGACCTAAGACACCTTCTTTGGTTGAAAACCCAGAAAAAAGCTTTTGTTTAGGAAAATACACTTTTGGTCTCTCTGCGGGCTGGAAATCAGTTTAAGAGCATAAAAACAAGATGTTGCTGCTTTGAGGCCGTAAAGTGATGAAAGCATCAGGTATTCATGCAAATGTCATCAAACTTGTAAGAATTGTGACCTAAGACACCTTCTTTGGTTGAAAACCCAGAAAAGGCTTTTGTTTAGGAAAATACACTTTTGGTCTCTCTGCGGGCTGGAAATCAGTTTAAGAGCATAAAAACAAGATGTTGCTGCTTTGAGGCCGTAAAGTGATGAAAGCATCAGGTATTCATGCAAATGTCATCAAACTTGTAAGAATTGTGACCTAAGACACTCTTTGGTTGAAAACCCAGAAAAAAGCTTTTGTTTAGGAAAATACACTTTTGGGCTCCCTGCAGGCTGGAAATCAGTTTAAGAGCATAAAAACAAGATGTTGCTGCTTTGAGGCCGTAAAGTGATGAAAGCATCAGGTATTCATGCAAATGTCATCAAACTTGTAAGAATTGTGACCTAAGACACCTTCTTTGGTTGAAAACCCAGAAAAAAGCTTTTGTTTAGGAAAATACACTTTTGGTCTCTCTGCGGGCTGGAAATCAGTTTAAGAGCATAAAAACAAGATGTTGCTGCTTTGAGGCCGTAAAGTGATGAAAGCATCAGGTATTCATGCAAATGTCATCAAACTTGTAAGAATTGTGACCTAAGACACCTTCTTTGGTTGAAAACCCAGAAAAAAGCTTTTGTTTAGGAAAATACACTTTTGGTCTCTCTGCGGGCTGAAAATCAGTTTAAGAGCATAAAAACAAGATGTTGCTGCTTTGAGGCGGTAAAGTGATGAAAGCATCAGGTATTCATGCAAATGTCATCAAACTTGAAAGAATTGTGACCTACCTAAGACACCTTCTTTGGTTGAAAACACAGAAAAAAAGCTTTTGTTTAGGAAAATACACTTTTGGTCTCTCTGCGGGCTGGAAATCAGTTTAAGAGCATAAAAACAAGATGTTGCTGCTTTGAGGCCATAAAGTGATGAAAGCATCAGGTATTCATGCAATGTCATCAAACTTGTAAGAATTGTGACCTAAGACACCTTCTTTGGTTGAAAACCCAGAAAAAAAGCTTTTGTTTAGGAAAAGACACTTTTAGTCTCTCTGCGTGCTGGAAATCAGTTTAAGAGCATAAAAACAAGATGTTGCTGCTTTGAGGCCATAAAGTGATGAAAGCATCAGGTATTCATGCAAATGTCATCAAACTTGTAAGAATTGTGACCTAAGACACCTTCTTTGGTTGAAAACCCAGAAAAAAGCTTTTGTTTAGGAAATACACTTTTGGTCTCTCTGCGTGCTGGAAATCAGTTTAAGAGCATAAAAACAAGATGTTGCTGCTTTGAGGCCGTAAAGTGATGAAAGCATCAGGTATTCATGCAAATGTCATCAAACTTGTAAGAATTGTGACCTAAGACACCTTCTTTGGTTGAAAACCCAGAAAAAAAGCTTTTGTTTAGGAAAATATACTTTTGGTCTCTCTGCGGGCTGGAAATCAGTTTAAGAGCATAAAAACAAGATGTTGCTGCTTTGAGGCCGTAAAGTGATGAAAGCATCAGGTATTCATGCAAATGTCATCAAACTTGTAAGAATTGTGACCTAAGACACCTTCTTTGGTTGAAAACCCAGAAAAAAGCTTTTGTTTAGGAAAATACACTTTTGGTCTCTTTGCAGGCTGGAAATCAGTTTAAGAGCATAAAAACAAGATGTTGCTGCTTTGAGGCGGTAAAGTGATGAAAGCATCAGGTATTCATGCAAATGTCATCAAACTTGTAAGAATTGTGACCTAAGACACCTTCTTTGGTTGAAAACCCAGAAAAAGCTTTTGTTTAGGAAAATACACTTTTGGTCTCTCTGCGGGCTGAAAATCAGTTTAAGAGCATAAAAACAAGATGTTGCTGCTTTGAGGCCGTAAAGTGATGAAAGCATCAGGTATTCATGCAAATGTCATCAAACTTGTAAGAATTGTGACCTAAGACACCTTCTTTGGTTGAAAACCCAGAAAAAAAGCTTTTGTTTAGGAAAATACACTTTTGGTCTCTCTGCGGGCTGGAAATCAGTTTAAGAGCATAAAAACAAGATGTTGCTGCTTTGAGGCCATAAAGTGATGAAAGCATCAGGTATTCATGCAAATGTCATCAAACTTGTAAGAATTGTGACCTAAGACACCTTTGGTTGAAAACCCAGGAAAAAGCTTTTGTTTAGGAAATACACTTTTGGTCTCTGCGGGCTGGAAATCAGTTTAAGAGCATAAAAACAAGATGTTGCTGCTTTGAGGCCGTAAAGTGATGAAAGCATCAGGTATTCATGCAAATGTCATCAAACTTGTAAGAATTGTGACCTAAGACACCTTCTTTGGTTGAAAACCCAGAAAAAAGCTTTTGTTTAGGAAAATACACTTTTGGTCTCTGCGTGCTGGAAATCAGTTTAAGAGCATAAAAACAAGATGTTGCTGCTTTGAGGCCGTAAAGTGATGAAAGCATCAGGTATTCATGCAAATGTCATCAAACTTGTAAGAATTGTGACCTAAGACACCTTCTTTGGTTGAAAACCCAGAAAAAAACTTTTGTTTAGGAAAATACACTTTTGGTCTCTCTGCGGGCTGGGAAACAGTTTAAGAGCATAAAAACAAGATGTTGCTGCTTTGAGGCCATAAAGTGATGAAAGCATCAGGTATTCATGCAAATGTCATCAAACTTGTAAGAATTGTGACCTAAGACACCTTCTTTGGTTGAAAACCCAGAAAAAAAGCTTTTGTTTAGGAAAATACTTTTGGTCTCTCTGCGGGCTGGAAATCAGTTTAAGAGCATAAAAACAAGATGTTGCTGCTTTGAGGCCATAAAGTGATGAAAGCATCAGGTATTCATGCAAATGTCATCAAACTTGTAAGAATTGTGACCTAAGACACCTTCTTTGGTTGAAAACCCAGAAAAAAAGCTTTTGTTTAGGAAAATACACTTTTGGTCTCTCTGCGGGCTGGAAATCAGTTTAAGAGCATAAAAACAAGATGTTGCTGCTTTGAGGCCATAAAGTGATGAAAGCATCAGGTATTCATGCAAATGTCATCAAACTTGTAAGAATTGTGACCTAAGACACCTTCTTTGGTTGAAAACCCAGAAAAAGCTTTTGTTTAGAAAATACACTTTTGGTCTCTCTGTGGGCTGGAAATCAGTTTAAGAGCATAAAAACAAGATGTTGCTGCTTTGAGGCCGTAAAGTGATGAAAGCATCAGGTATTCATGCAAATGTCATCAAACTTGTAAGAATTGTGACCTAAGACACCTTCTTTGGTTGAAAACCCAGAAAAAAGCTTTTGTTTAGGAAAATACACTTTTGGTCTCTCTCTGCGGGCTGGAAATCAGTTTAAGAGCATAAAAACAAGATGTTGCTGCTTTGAGGCCGTAAAGTGATGAAAGCATCAGGTATTCATGCAAATGTCATCAAACTTGTAAGAATTGTGACCTAAGACACCTTCTTTGGTTGAAAACCCAGAAAAAAGCTTTTGTTTAGAAAAAATTCACTATTGGTCTCTCTGCGGCTGGAAATCAGTTTAAGAGCATAAAAACAAGATGTTGCTGCTTTGAGGCCACAAAGTGATGAAAGCATCAGGTATTCATGCAAATGTCATCAAACTTGTAAGAATTGTGACCTAAGACACCTTCTTTGGTTGAAAACCCAGAAAAAAAGCTTTTGTTTAGGAAAATACACTTTTGGTCTCTCTCTGCGGCTGGAAATCAGTTTAAGAGCATAAAAACAAGATGTTGCTGCTTTGAGGCCGTAAAGTGATGAAAGCATCAGGTATTCATGCAAATGTCATCAAACTTGTAAGAATTGTGACCTAAGACACCTTCTTTGGTTGAAAACCCAGAAAAAGCTTTTGTTTAGGAAAATACACTTTGGTCTCTGCGGGCTGGAAATCAGTTTAAGAGCATAAAACAAGATGTTGCTGCTTTGAGGCCGTAAAGTGATGAAAGCATCAGGTATTCATGCAAATGTCATCAAACTTGTAAGAATTGTGACCTAAGACACCTTCTTTGGTTGAAAACCCAGAAAAAAAGCTTTTGTTTAGGAAAATACACTTTGGTCTCTCTGCGGGCTGGAAATCAGTTTAAGAGCATAAAAACAAGATGTTGCTGCTTTGAGGCCGTAAAGTGATGAAAGCATCAGGTATTCATGCAAATGTCATCAAACTTGTAAGAATTGTGACCTAAGACACCTTCTTTGGTTGAAAACCCAGAAAAAAGCTTTTGTTTAGGAAAATACACTTTTGGTCTCTCCAAGATGTTGCTGCTTTGAGGCCGTAAAGTGATGAAAGCATCAGGTATTCATGCAAATGTCATCAAACTTGTAAGAATTGTGACCTAAGACACCTTCTTTGGTTGAAAACCCAGAAAAAAGCTTTTGTTTAGGAAATACACTTTTGGTCTCTCTGCGGCTGAAATCAGTTTAAGAGCATAAAACAAGATGTTGCTGCTTTGAGGCCGTAAAGTGATGAAAGCATCAGGTATTCATGCAAATGTCATCAAACTTGTAAGAATTGTGACCTAAGACACCTTCTTTGGTTGAAAACCCAGAAAAAAGCTTTTGTTTAGGAAAATACACTTTTGGTCTCTGCGGGCTGGAAATCAGTTTAAGAGCATAAAAACAAGATGTTGCTGCTTTGAGGCCGTAAAGTGATGAAAGCATCAGGTATTCATGCAAATGTCATCAAACTTGTAAGAATTGTGACCTAAGACACCTTCTTTGGTTGAAAACCCAGAAAAAGCTTTTGTTTAGAAAATACACTTTTGGTCTCTCTCTCTGCAGGCTGAAAATCAGTTTAAGAGCATAAAAACAAGATGTTGCTGCTTTGAGGCCGAAAAGTGATGAAAGCATCAGGTATTCATGCAAATGTCATCAAACTTATAAGAATTGTGACCTAAGACACCTTCTTTGGTTGAAAACCCAGAAAAAAGCTTTTGTTTAGAAAATACACTTTTGTCTCTCTGCGGTAAAAATCAGTTTAAGAGCATAAAAACAAGATGTTGCTGCTTTGAGGCCGTAAAGTGATGAAAGCATCAGGTATTCATGCAAATGTCATCAAACTTGTAACAATTGTGACCTAAGACACCTTCTTTGGTTGAAAACCCAGAAAAAGCTTTTGTTTAGGAAAATACACTTTTGGTCTCTCTGCGGGCTGGAAATCAGTTTAAGAGCATAAAAACAAGATGTTGCTGCTTTGAGGCCGTAAAGTGATGAAAGCATCAGGTATTCATGCAAATGTCATCAAACTTGTAAGAATTGTGACCTAAGACACCTTCTTTGGTTGAAAACCCAGAAAAAAGCTTTTGTTTAGAAAAATCCACTATTGGTCTCTGCGGGCTGAAAATCAGTTTAAGAGCATAAAAACAAGATGTTGCTGCTTTGAGGCCGAAAGTGATGAAAGCATCAGGTATTCATGCAAATGACATCAAACTTGTAAGAATTGTGACCTAAGACACCTTCTTTGGTTGAAAAACCCAGAAAAAAGCTTTTGTTTAGGAAAATACACTTTGGTCTCTGCGGCTGGAAATCAGTTTAAGAGCATAAAACAAGATGTTGCTGCTTTGAGGCCGTAAAGTGATGAAAGCATCAGGTATTCATGCAAATGTCATCAAACTTGTAAGAATTGTGACCTAAGACACCTTCTTTGGTTGAAAACCCAGAAAAAAGCTTTTGTTTAGGAAAATACACTTTTGGTCTCTCTGCAGGCTGAAAATCAGTTTAAGAGCATAAAAAGAAGATGTTGCTGCTTTGAGGCCGTAAAGTGATGAAAGCATCAGGTATTCATGCAAATGTCATCAAACTTGAAAGAATTGTGTCCTAAGACACCTTCTTTGGTTGAAAACCCAGAAAAAAAGCTTTTGTTTAGAAAAATCAACTATTGGTCTCTGAAAATCAGTTTAAGAGCATAAAAACAAGATGTTGCTGCTTTGAGGCCGTAAAGTGATGAAAGCATCAGGTATTCATGCAAATGTCATCAAACTTGTAAGAATTGTGACCTAAGACACCTTCTTTGGTTGAAAACCCAGTAAAAAGCTTTTGTTTAGGAAAATACACTTTTGGTCTCTCTATGGCTGAAAATCAGTTTAAGAGCATAAAAACAAGATGTTGCTGCTTTGAGGCCGTAAAGTGATGAAAGCATC
>JAYMGU010000049.1:359693-388367 GCA_036178185.1 Liparis tanakae
TTTCCAGCCCGCAGAGAGACCAATAGTGGATATTTTCCTAAACAAAAGCTTTTTTTCTGGGTTTTCAACCAAAGAAGGTGTCTTAGGTCACAATTCTTACAAGTTTGATGACATTTGCATGAATACCTGATGCTTTCATCACTTTACGGCCTCAAAGCAGCAACATCTTGTTTTTATGCTCTTAAACTGATTTTCAGCCCGCAGAGAGACCAAAAGTGTATTTTCCTAAACAAAAGCTTTTTTTCTGGGTTTTCAACCAAAGAAGGTGTCTTAGGTCACAATTCTTACAAGTTTGATGACATTTGCATGAATACCTGATGCTTTCATCACTTTACGGCCTCAAAGCAGCAACATCTTGTTTTTATGCTCTTAAACTGATTTTCAGCCCGCAGAGAGACCAAAAGTGTATTTTCTAAACAAAAGCTTTTTTCTGGTTTTCAACCAAAGAAGGTGTCTTAGGTCACAATTTTACAAGTTTGATGACATTTGCATGAATACCTGATGCTTTCATCACTTTACGGCCTCAAAGCAGCAACATCTTGTTTTTATGCTCTTAAACTGATTTCCAGCCCGCAGAGAGACCAAAAGTGTATTTTCCTAAACAAAAGCTTTTTTTCTGGGTTTTCAACCAAAGAAGGTGTCTTAGGTCACAATTCTTACAAGTTTGATGACATTTGCATGAATACCTGATGCTTTCATCACTTTACGGCCTCAAAGCAGCAACATCTTGTTTTTATGCTCTTAAACTGATTTCCAGCCCGCAGAGAGACCAAAAGTGTATTTTCCTAAACAAAAGCTTTTTTTCTGGGTTTTCAACCAAAGAAGGTGTCTTAGGTCACAATTCTTACAAGTTTGATGACATTTGCATGAATACCTGATGCTTTCATCACTTTACGGCTTCAAAGCAGCAACATCTTGTTTTTATGCTCTTAAACTGATTTCCAGCCCGCAGAGAGACCAAAAGTGTATTTTCCTAAACAAAAGCTTTTTTTCTGGGTTTTCAACCAAAGAAGGTGTCTTAGGTCACAATTCTTATAAGTTTGATGACATTTGCATGAATACCTGATGGTTTCATCACTTTTAGGCCTCAAAGCAGCAACATCTTGTTTTTATGCTCTTAAACTGATTTCAAGCCTGCAAAGAGACCAAAAGTGTATTTTCCTAAACAAAAGCTTTTTTTCTGGTTTTCAACCAAAGAAGGTGTCTTAGGTCACAATTCTTACAAGTTTGATGACATTTGCATGAATACCTGATGCTTTCATCACTTTACGGCCTCAAAGCAGCAACATCTTGTTTTTATGCTCTTAAACTGATTTCCAGCCCGCAGAGAGACCAAAAGTGTATTTTCCTAAACAAAAGCTTTTTTTCTGGGTTTTCAACCAAAGAAGGTGTCTTAGGTCACAATTCTTACAAGTTTGATGACATTTGCATGAATACCTGATGCTTTCATCACTTTACGGCCTCAAAGCAGCAACATCTTGTTTTTATGCTCTTAAACTGATTTCCAGCCCGCAGAGAGACCAAAAGTGTATTTTCCTAAACAAAAGCTTTTTTCTGGGTTTTCAACCAAAGAAGGTGTCTTAGGTCACAATTCTTACAAGTTTGATGACATTTGCATGAATACCTGATGCTTTCATCACTTTACGGCCTCAAAGCAGCAACATCTTGTTTTTATGCTCTTAAACTGATTTCCAGCCCGCAGAGAGACCAAAAGTGTATTTTCCTAAACAAAAGCTTTTTTCTGGGTTTTCAACCAAAGAAGGTGTCTTAGGTCACAATTCTTACAAGTTTGATGACATTTGCATGAATACCTGATGCTTTCATCACTTTACGGCCTCAAAGCAGCAACATCTTGTTTTTATGCTCTTAAACTGATTTTCAGCCCGCAGAGAGACCAAAAGTGTATTTTCCTAAACAAAAGCTTTTTTTCTGGGTTTTCAACCAAAGAAGGTGTCTTAGGTCACAATTCTTACAAGTTTGATGACATTTGCATGAATACCTGATGCTTTCATCACTTTACGGCCTCAAAGCAGCAACATCTTGTTTTTATGCTCTTAAACTGATTTCCAGCCCGCAGAGAGACCAAAAGTGTATTTTCCTAAACAAAAGCTTTTTTCTGTTTTCAACCAAAGAAGGTGTCTTAGGTCACAATTCTTACAAGTTTGATGACATTTGCATGAATACCTGATGCTTTCATCACTTTACGGCCTCAAAGCAGCAACATCTTGTTTTTATGCTCTTAAACTGATTTCCAGCCCGCAGAGAGACCAAAAGTGGATTTTTCTAAACAAAAGCTTTTTTCTGGGTTTTCAACCAAAGAAGGTGTCTTAGG
The DNA here is from genome assembly GCA_036178185.1 of Liparis tanakae. Lineage (NCBI taxonomy): Eukaryota > Metazoa > Chordata > Actinopteri > Perciformes > Liparidae > Liparis > Liparis tanakae. The sequence goes on from JAYMGU010000049.1 coordinate 362,026, forward strand.
TCACAATTCTTACAAGTTTGATGACATTTGCATGAATACCTGATGCTTTCATCACTTTACGGCCTCAAAGCAGCAACATCTTGTTTTTATGCTCTTAAACTGATTTCCAGCCCGCAGAGAGACCAAAAGTGGATTTTTCTAAACAAAAGCTTTTTTCTGGGTTTTCAACCAAAGAAGGTGTCTTAGGTCACAATTCTTACAAGTTTGATGACATTTGCATGAATACCTGATGCTTTCATCACTTTACGGCCTCAAAGCAGCAACATCTTGTTTTTATGCTCTTAAACTGATTTCCAGCCCGCAGAGAGACCAAAAGTGTATTTTCCTAAACAAAAGCTTTTTTTCTGGGTTTTCAACCAAAGAAGGTGTCTTAGGTCACAATTCTTACAAGTTTGATGACATTTGCATGAATACCTGATGCTTTCATCACTTTACGGCCTCAAAGCAGCAACATCTTGTTTTTATGCTCTTAAACTGATTTCCAGCCCGCAGAGAGACCAAAAGTGTATTTTCCTAAACAAAAGCTTTTTTTCTGGGTTTTCAACCAAAGAAGGTGTCTTAGGTCACAATTCTTACAAGTTTGATGACATTTGCATGAATACCTGATGCTTTCATCACTTTACGGCCTCAAAGCAGCAACATCTTGTTTTTATGCTCTTAAACTGATTTCCAGCCCGCAGAGAGACCAAAAGTGTATTTTCCTAAACAAAAGCTTTTTTTCTGGGTTTTCAACCAAAGAAGGTGTCTTAGGTCACAATTTTTACAAGTTTGATGACATTTGCATGAATACCTGATGCTTTCATCACTTTACGGCCTCAAAGCAGCAACATCTTGTTTTTATGCTCTTAAACTGATTTTCCAGCCCGCAGAGAGACCAAAAGTGTATTTTCTAAACAAAAGCTTTTTTTCTGGGTTTTCAACCAAAGAAGGTGTCTTAGGTCACAATTCTTACAAGTTTGATGACATTTGCATGAATACCTGATGCTTTCATCACTTTACGGCCTCAAAGCAGCAACATCTTGTTTTTATGCTCTTAAACTGATTTCCAGCCCGCAGAGAGACCAAAAGTGTATTTTCCTAAACAAAAGCTTTTTTTCTGGGTTTTCAACCAAAGAAGGTGTCTTAGGTCACAATTGCTACAAGTTTGATGACATTTGCATGAATACCTGATGCTTTCATCACTTTACGGCCTCAAAGCAGCAACATCTTGTTTTTATGCTCTTAAACTGATTTTCAGCCCGCAGAGAGACCAATAGTGGATTTTTCTAAACAAAAGCTTTTTTCTGGGTTTTCAACCAAAGAAGGTGTCTTAGGTCAAAATTGTTACAAGTTTGATGACATTTGCATGAATACCTGATGCTTTCATCACTTTACGGCCTCAAAGCAGCAACATCTTGTTTTTATGCTCTTAAACTGATTTCCAGCCCGCAGAGAGACCAAAAGTGTATTTTCCTAAACAAAAGCTTTTTTCTGGGTTTTCAACCAAAGAAGGTGTCTTAGGTCACAATTCTTACAAGTTTGATGACATTTGCATGAATACCTGATGCTTTCATCACTTTACGGCCTCAAAGCAGCAACATCTTGTTTTTATGCTCTTAAACTGATTTCCAGCCCGCAGAGAGACCAAAAGTGTATTTTTCTAAACAAAAGCTTTTTTTCTGTTTTCAACCAAAGAAGGTGTCTTAGGTCACAATTCTTACAAGTTTGATGACATTTGCATGAATACCTGATGCTTTCATCACTTTACGGCCTCAAAGCAGCAACATCTTGTTTTTATGCTCTTAAACTGATTTTCCAGCCCGCAGAGAGACCAAAAGTGTATTTTCCTAAACAAAAGCTTTTTTTCTGGGTTTTCAACCAAAGAAGGTGTCTTAGGTCACAATTTTACAAGTTTGATGACATTTGCATGAATACCTGATGCTTTCATCACTTTACGGCCTCAAAGCAGCAACATCTTGTTTTTATGCTCTTAAACTGATTTCCAGCACGCAGAGAGATCAAAAGTGATTTTTCCTAAACAAAAGCTTTTTTTCTGGTTTTCAACCAAAGAAGGTGTCTTAGGTCACAATTCTTACAAGTTTGATGACATTTGCATGAATACCTGATGCTTTCATCACTTTACGGCCTCAAAGCAGCAACATCTTGTTTTTATGCTCTTAAACTGATTTCCAGCCCGCAGAGAGACCAAAAGTGTATTTTCCTAAACAAAAGCTTTTTTTCTGGGTTTTCAACCAAAGAAGGTGTCTTAGGTCACAATTCTTACAAGTTTGATGACATTTGCATGAATACCTGATGCTTTCATCACTTTACGGCCTCAAAGCAGCAACATCTTGTTTTTATGCTCTTAAACTGATTTCCAGCCCGCAGAGAGACCAAAAGTGTATTTTCCTAAACAAAAGCTTTTTTTCTGGGTTTTCAACCAAAGAAGGTGTCTTAGGTCACAATTGCTACAAGTTTGATGACATTTGCATGAATACCTGATGCTTTCATCACTTTACGGCCTCAAAGCAGCAACATCTTGTTTTTATGCTCTTAAACTGATTTCCAGCCCGCAGAGAGACCAAAAGTGTATTTTCCTAAACAAAAGCTTTTTTTCTGGGTTTTCAACCAAAGAAGGTGTCTTAGGTCACAATTCTTATAAGTTTGATGACATTTGCATGAATACCTGATGCTTTCATCACTTTACGGCCTCAAAGCAGCAACATCTTGTTTTTATGCTCTTAAACTGATTTCCAGCCCGCAGAGAGACCAAAAGTGGATTTTTCTAAACAAAAGCTTTTTTTCTGGGTTTTCAACCAAAGAAGGTGTCTTAGGTCAAAATTGTTACAAGTTTGATGACATTTGCATGAATACCTGATGCTTTCATCACTTTACGGCCTCAAAGCAGCAACATCTTGTTTTATGCTCTTAAACTGATTTCCAGCCTGCAGGGAGCCCAAAAGTGTATTTTCCTAAACAAAAGCTTTTTTTCTGGGTTTTCAACCAAAGAAGGTGTCTTAGGCCAAAATTGCTACAAGTTTGATGACATTTGCATGAATACCTGATGCTTTCATCACTTTACGGCCTCAAAGCAGCAACATCTTGTTTTTATGCTCTTAAACTGATTTCCAGCCCGCAGAGAGACCAAAAGTGTATTTTCCTAAACAAAAGCTTTTTTCTGGTTTTCAACCAAAGAAGGTGTCTTAGGTCACAATTTACAAGTTTGATGACATTTGCATGAATACCTGATGCTTTCATCACTTTACGGCCTCAAAGCAGCAACATCTTGTTTTTATGCTCTTAAACTGATTTCCAGCCCGCAGAGAGACCAAAAGTGTATTTTCCTAAACAAAAGCTTTTTTTCTGGTTTTCAACCAAAGAAGGTGTCTTAGGTCACAATTCTTACAAGTTTGATGACATTTGCATGAATACCTGATGCTTTCATCACTTTACGGCCTCAAAGCAGCAACATCTTGTTTTTATGCTCTTAAACTGATTTTCAGCCCGCAGAGAAGAGAGACCAATAGTGTATTTTCCTAAACAAAAGCTTTTTTTCTGGTTTTCAACCAAAGAAGGTGTCTTAGGTCACAATTGCTACAAGTTTGATGACATTTGCATGAATACCTGATGCTTTCATCACTTTACGGCCTCAAAGCAGCAACATCTTGTTTTTATGCTCTTAAACTGATTTCCAGCCCGCAGAGAGACCAAAAGTGTATTTTCCTAAACAAAAGCTTTTTTTCTGGGTTTTCAACCAAAGAAGGTGTCTTAGGTCACAATTCTTATAAGTTTGATGACATTTGCATGAATACCTGATGCTTTCATCACTTTACGGCCTCAAAGCAGCAACATCTTGTTTTTATGCTCTTAAACTGATTTCCAGCCCGCAGAGAGACCAAAAGTGTATTTTCCTAAACAAAAGCTTTTTTTCTGGGTTTTCAACCAAAGAAGGTGTCTTAGGTCACAATTGCTACAAGTTTGATGACATTTGCATGAATACCTGATGCTTTCATCACTTTACGGCCTCAAAGCAGCAACATCTTGTTTTTATGCTCTTAAACTGATTTCCAGCCCGCAGAGAGACCAAAAGTGTATTTTCCTAAACAAAAGCTTTTTTTGGGTTTTCAACCAAAGAAGGTGTCTTAGGTCACAATTCTTACAAGTTTGATGACATTTGCATGAATACCTGATGCTTTCATCACTTTACGGCCTCAAAGCAGCAACATCTTGTTTTTATGCTCTTAAACTGATTTCCAGCCCGCAGAGAGACCAAAAGTGTATTTTCCTAAACAAAAGCTTTTTTTCTGGGTTTTCAACCAAAGAAGGTGTCTTAGGTCACAATTCTAAGTTTGATGACATTTGCATGAATACCTGATGCTTTCATCACTTTACGGCCTCAAAGCAGCAACATCTTGTTTTTATGCTCTTAAACTGATTTCCAGCCCGCAGAGAGACCAAAAGTGTATTTTCCTAAACAAAAGCTTTTTTTCTGGGTTTTCAACCAAAGAAGGTGTCTTAGGTCACAATTCCTACAAGTTTGATGACATTTGCATGAATACCTGATGCTTTCATCACTTTACGGCCTCAAAGCAGCAACATCTTGTTTTTATGCTCTTAAACTGATTTTCAGCCCGCAGAGAGACCAATAGTGGATTTTTCTAAACAAAAGCTTTTTTTCTGGGTTTTCAACCAAAGAAGGTGTCTTAGGTCACAATTGTTACAAGTTTGATGACATTTGCATGAATACCTGATGCTTTCATCACTTTACGGCCTCAAAGCAGCAACATCTTGTTTTTATGCTCTTAAACTGATTTCCAGCCCGCAGAGAGACCAAAAGTGTATTTTCCTCCACTATAGCTTTTTTCTGGGTTTTCAACCAAAGAAGGTGTCTTAGGTCACAATTCTTACAAGTTTGATGACATTTGCATGAATACCTGATGCTTTCATCACTTTACGGCCTCAAAGCAGCAACATCTTTTTTTTATGCTCTTAAACTGATTTCCAGCCCGCAGAGAGACCAAAAGTGGATTTTTCTAAACAAAAGCTTTTTTCTGGGTTTTCAACCAAAGAAGGTGTCTTAGGTCACAATTTACAAGTTTGATGACATTTGCATGAATACCTGATGCTTTCATCACTTTACGGCCTCAAAGCAGCAACATCTTGTTTTTATGCTCTTAAACTGATTTCCAGCCCGCAGAGAGACCCAAAAGTGCATTTTCCTAAACAAAAGCTTTTTTTCTGGGTTTTCAACCAAAGAAGGTGTCTTAGGTGAGAATTGTTACAAGTTTGATGACATTTGCATGAATACCTGATGCTTTCATCACTTTACGGCCTCAAAGCAGCAACATCTTGTTTTTATGCTCTTAAACTGATTTCCAGCCCGCAGAGAGACCAAAAGTGTATTTTCCTAAACAAAAGCTTTTTTTCTGGTTTTCAACCAAAGAAGGTGTCTTAGGTCACAATTATTACAAGTTTGATGACATTTGCATGAATACCTGATGCTTTCATCACTTTACGGCCTCAAAGCAGCAACATCTTGTTTTTATGCTCTTAAACTGATTTCCAGCCCGCAGAGAGACCAAAAGTGTATTTTCCTAAACAAAAGCTTTTTTCTGGGTTTTCAACCAAAGAAGGTGTCTTAGGTCACAATTCTTACAAGTTTGATGACATTTGCATGAATACCTGATGCTTTCATCACTTTACGGCCTCAAAGCAGCAACATCTTGTTTTTATGCTCTTAAACTGATTTTCAGCCCGCAGAGAGACCAATAGTGGATTTTTCTAAACAAAAGCTTTTTTCTGGGTTTTCAACCAAAGAAGGTGTCTTAGGTCACAATTCTTACAAGTTTGATGACATTTGCATGAATACCTGATGCTTTCATCACTTTACGGCCTCAAAGCAGCAACATCTTGTTTTTATGCTCTTAAACTGATTTCCAGCCCGCAGAGAGACCAATAGTGTATTTTCCTAACAAAAGCTTTTTTTCTGGGTTTTCAACCAAAGAAGGTGTCTTAGGTCAAAATTGTTACAAGTTTGATGACATTTGCATGAATACCTGATGCTTTCATCACTTTACGGCCTCAAAGCAGCAACATCTTGTTTTTATGCTCTTAAACTGATTTCCAGCCCGCAGAGAGACCAAAAGTGTATTTTGCTAAACAAAAGCTTTTTTTCTGGGTTTTCAACCAAAGAAGGTGTCTTAGGTCACAATTTACAAGTTTGATGACATTTGCATGAATACCTGATGCTTTCATCACTTTACGGCCTCAAAGCAGCAACATCTTGTTTTTATGCTCTTAAACTGATTTTCAGCCCGCAGAGAGACCAAAAGTGTATTTTCCTAAACAAAAGCTTTTTTCTGGGTTTTCAACCAAAGAAGGTGTCTTAGGTCAAAATTGTTACAAGTTTGATGACATTTGCATGAATACCTGATGCTTTCATCACTTTACGGCCTCAAAGCAGCAACATCTTGTTTTTTATGCTCTTAAACTGATTTCCAGCCCGCAGAGAGACCAAAAGTGTATTTTCCTAAACAAAAGCTTTTTTTCTGGGTTTTCAACCAAAGAAGGTGTCTTAGGTCACAATTCTTACAAGTTTGATGACATTTGCATGAATACCTGATGCTTTCATCACTTTACGGCCTCAAAGCAGCAACATCTTGTTTTTATGCTCTTAAACTGATTTCCAGCCCGCAGAGAGACCAAAAGTGTATTTTCCTAAACAAAAGCTTTTTTTAGGGTTTTCAACCAAAGAAGGTGTCTTAGGTCACAATTCTTACAAGTTTGATGACATTTGCATGAATACCTGATGCTTTCATCACTTTACGGCCTCAAAGCAGCAACATCTTGTTTTTATGCTCTTAAACTGATTTTCAGCCCGCAGAGAGACCAAAAGTGTATTTTGCTAAACAAAAGCTTTTTTTCTGGGTTTTCAACCAAAGAAGGTGTCTTAGGTCACAATTCTTACAAGTTTGATGACATTTGCATGAATACCTGATGCTTTCATCACTTTATGGCCTCAAAGCAGCAACATCTTGTTTTTATGCTCTTAAACTGATTTTCCAGCCCGCAGAGAGACCAAAAGTGTATTTTGCTAAACAAAAGCTTTTTTTCTGGGTTTTCAACCAAAGAAGGTGTCTTAGGTCACAATTCTTACAAGTTTGATGACATTTGCATGAATACCTGATGCTTTCATCACTTTACGGCCTCAAAGCAGCAACATCTTGTTTTTATGCTCTTAAACTGATTTTCAGCCCGCAGAGAGACCAAAAGTGTATTTTTCTAAACAAAAGCTTTTTTTCTGGGTTTTCAACCAAAGAAGGTGTCTTAGGTCAAAATTGTTACAAGTTTGATGACATTTGCATGAATACCTGATGCTTTCATCACTTTACGGCCTCAAAGCAGCAACATCTTGTTTTTATGCTCTTAAACTGATTTCCAGCCCGCAGAGAGACCAAAAGTGTATTTTCCTAAACAAAAGCTTTTTTTCTGGGTTTTCAACCAAAGAAGGTGTCTTAGGTCACAATTCTTACAAGTTTGATGACATTTGCATGAATACCTGATGCTTTCATCACTTTACGGCCTCAAAGCAGCAACATCTTGTTTTTATGCTCTTAAACTGATTTCCAGCCCGCAGAGAGACCAAAAGTGTATTTTCCTAAACAAAAGCTTTTTTTCTGTGTTTTCAACCAAAGAAGGTGTCTTAGGTCACAATTCTTATAAGTTTGATGACATTTGCATGAATACCTGATGCTTTCATCACTTTACGGCCTCAAAGCAGCAACATCTTGTTTTTATGCTCTTAAACTGATTTCCAGCCCGCAGAGAGACCAAAAGTGTTTTTTCCTAAACAAAAGCTTTTTTTCTGGGTTTTCAACCAAAGAAGGTGTCTTAGGTCACAATTACAAGTTTGATGTCAGTTCCTTGAATACCTGTTGCTTTCATCACTTTGGCCTCAAAGCAGCAACATCTTGTTTTTATGCTCTTAAACTGATTTCCAGCCCGCAGAGAGACCAAAAGTGTATTTTCCTAAACAAAAGCTTTTTTCTGGGTTTTCAACCAAAGAAGGTGTCTTAGGTCACAATTCTTACAAGTTTGATGACATTTGCATGAATACCTGATGCTTTCATCACTTTACGGCCTCAAAGCAGCAACATCTTGTTTTTATGCTCTTAAACTGATTTCCAGCCCGCAGAGAGACCAAAAGTGTATTTTCCTAAACAAAAGCTTTTTTTCTGGGTTGGTTTTCAACCAAAGAAGGTGTCTTAGGTCACAATTCTTACAAGTTTGATGACATTTGCATGAATACCTGATGCTTTCATCACTTTACGGCCTCAAAGCAGCAACATCTTGTTTTTATGCTCTTAAACTGTTTCCCAGCCCGCAGAGAGACCAAAAGTGTATTTTCCTAAACAAAAGCTTTTTTCTGGGTTTTCAACCAAAGAAGGTGTCTTAGGTCACAATTCTTACAAGTTTGATGACATTTGCATGAATACCTGATGCTTTCATCACTTTACGGCCTCAAAGCAGCAACATCTTGTTTTTATGCTCTTAAACTGATTTCCAGCCCGCAGAGAGACCAAAAGTGGATTTTTCTAAACAAAAGCTTTTTTTCTGGGTTTTCAACCAAAGAAGGTGTCTTAGGTCAAAATTGTTACAAGTTTGATGACATTTGCATGAATACCTGATGCTTTCATCACTTTACGGCCTCAAAGCAGCAACATCTTGTTTTTTTGCTCTTAAACTGATTTCCAGCCCGCAGAGAGACCAAAAGTATATTTTCCTAAACAAAAGCTTTTTTTCTGGTTTTCAACCAAAGAAGGTGTCTTAGGTCACAATTCTACAAGTTTGATGACATTTGCATGAATACCTGATGCTTTCATCACTTTACGGCCTCAAAGCAGCAACATCTTGTTTTTATGCTCTTAAACTGATTTTCAGCCCGCAGAGAGACCAAAAGTGGATTTTTCTAAACAAAAGCTTTTTTCTGGGTTTTCAACCAAAGAAGGTGTCTTAGGTCAAAATTGTTACAAGTTTGATGACATTTGCATGAATACCTGATGCTTTCATCACTTTACGGCCTCAAAGCAGCAACATCTTGTTTTTATGCTCTTAAACTGATTTCCAGCCCGCAGAGAGACCAAAAGTGTATTTTCCTAAACAAAAGCTTTTTTTCTGGGTTTTCAACCAAAGAAGGTGTCTTAGGTCACAATTTACAAGTTTGATGACATTTGCATGAATACCTGATGCTTTCATCACTTTACGGCCTCAAAGCAGCAACATCTTGTTTTTATGCTCTTAAACTGATTTCCAGCCCGCAGAGAGACCAATAGTAATTTTTTTAAAACAAAAGCTTTTTTCTGGGGTTTCAACCAAAGAAGGTGTCTTAGGTCACAATTCTTACAAGTTTGATGACATTTGCATGAATACCTGATGCTTTCATCACTTTACGGCCTCAAAGCAGCAACATCTTGTTTTTATGCTCTTAAACTGATTTCCAGCCCGCAGAGAGACCAAAAGTGTATTTTCCTAAACAAAAGCTTTTTTTCTGGGTTTTCAACCAAAGAAGGTGTCTTAGGTCACAAATCTTACAAGTTTGATGACATTTGCATGAATACCTGATGCTTTCATCACTTTACGGCCTCAAAGCAGCAACATCTTGTTTTTATGCTCTTAAACTGATTTCCAGCCCGCAGAGAGACCAAAAGTGTATTTTCCTAAACAAAAGCTTTTTTTCTGGGTTTTCAACCAAAGAAGGTGTCTTAGGTCACAATTCTTACAAGTTTGATGACATTTGCATGAATACCTGATGCTTTCATCACTTTACGGCCTCAAAGCAGCAACATCTTGTTTTTATGCTCTTAAACTGATTTCCAGCCCGCAGAGAGACCAAAAGTGATTTTTTCCTAAACAAAAGCTTTTTTTCTGGTTTTCAAACCAAAGAAGGTGTCTTAGGTCACAATTCTTACAAGTTTGATGACATTTGCATGAATACCTGATGCTTTCATCACTTTACGGCCTCAAAGCAGCAACATCTTGTTTTTATGCTCTTAAACTGATTTCCAGCCCGCAGAGAGACCAAAAGTGTATTTTCCTAAACAAAAGCTTTTTTTTCTGGGTTTTCAACCAAAGAAGGTGTCTTAGGTCACAATTCTTACAAGTTTGATGACATTTGCATGAATACCTGATGCTTTCATCACTTTACGGCCTCAAAGCAGCAACATCTTGTTTTTTTGCTCTTAAACTGATTTCCAGCCCGCAGAGAGACCAAAAGTATATTTTCCTAAACAAAAGCTTTTTTTCTGGTTTTCAACCAAAGAAGGTGTCTTAGGTCACAATTTACAAGTTTGATGACATTTGCATGAATACCTGATGCTTTCATCACTTTACGGCCTCAAAGCAGCAACATCTTTTTTTATGCTCTTAAACTGATTTCAGCCCGCAGAGAGACCAAAAAGTGTATTTTTTCCTAAACAAAAGCTTTTTTTCTGGGTTTTCAACCAAAGAAGGTGTCTTAGGTCACAATTTACAAGTTTGATGACATTTGCATGAATACCTGATGCTTTCATCACTTTATACGGCCTCAAAGCAGCAACATCTTGTTTTTATGCTCTTAAACTGATTTTCAGCCCGCAGAGAGACCAAAAGTGTATTTTCCTAAACAAAAGCTTTTTTTCTGGGTTTTCAACCAAAGAAGGTGTCTTAGGTCACAATTGCTACAAGTTTGATGACATTTGCATGAATACCTGATGCTTTCATCACTTTACGGCCTCAAAGCAGCAACATCTTGTTTTTATGCTCTTAAACTGATTTCCAGCCCGCAGCCCAGAGAGACCAAAAGTGTATTTTCCTAAACAAAAGCTTTTTTTCTGGGTTTTCAACCAAAGAAGGTGTCTTAGGTCAAAATTATTACAAGTTTGATGACATTTGCATGAATACCTGATGCTTTCATCACTTTACGGCCTCAAAGCAGCAACATCTTGTTTTTATGCTCTTAAACTGATTTCCAGCCCGCAGAGAGACCAAAAGTGTATTTTCCTAAACAAAAGCTTTTTTTCTGGGTTTTTCAACCAAAGAAGGTGTCTTAGGTCACAATTCTAAGTTTGATGACATTTGCATGAATACCTGATGCTTTCATCACTTTACGGCCTCAAAGCAGCAACATCTTGTTTTTATGCTCTTAAACTGATTTCCAGCCCGCAGAGAGACCAAAAGTGTATTTTCCTAAACAAAAGCTTTTTTCTGGGTTTTCAACCAAAGAAGGTGTCTTAGGTCACAATTTTACAAGTTTGATGACATTTGCATGAATACCTGATGCTTTCATCACTTTACGGCCTCAAAGCAGCAACATCTTGTTTTTATGCTCTTAAACTGATTTCCAGCCCGCAGAGAGACCAAAAGTGTATTTTCCTAAACAAAAGCTTTTTTTCTGGGTTTTCAACCAAAGAAGGTGTCTTAGGTCACAATTCTTACAAGTTTGATGACATTTGCATGAATACCTGATGCTTTCATCACTTTACGGCCTCAAAGCAGCAACATCTTGTTTTTATGCTCTTAAACTGATTTCCAGCCCGCAGAGAGACCAAAAGTGTATTTTCCTAAACAAAAGCTTTTTTTCTGGGTTTTCAACCAAAGAAGGTGTCTTAGGTCACAATTCTTACAAGTTTGATGACATTTGCATGAATACCTGATGCTTTCATCACTTTACGGCCTCAAAGCAGCAACATCTTGTTTTTATGCTCTTAAACTGATTTCCAGCCCGCAGAGAGACCAAAAGTGTATTTTCCTAAACAAAAGCTTTTTTCTGGGTTTTCAACCAAAGAAGGTGTCTTAGGTCACAATTCTTACAAGTTTGATGACATTTGCATGAATACCTGATGCTTTCATCACTTTACGGCCTCAAAGCAGCAACATCTTGTTTTTATGCTCTTAAACTGATTTTCAGCCCGCAGAGAGACCAATAGTGGATTTTTCTAAACAAAAGCTTTTTTCTGGGTTTTCAACCAAAGAAGGTGTCTTAGGTCAAAATTGTTACAAGTTTGATGACATTTGCATGAATACCTGATGCTTTCATCACTTTACGGCCTCAAAGCAGCAACATCTTGTTTTTATGCTCTTAAACTGATTTCCAGCCCGCAGAGAGACCAAAAGTGTATTTTCCTAAACAAAAGCTTTTTTTCTGGGTTTTCAACCAAAGAAGGTGTCTTAGGTCACAATTCTTACAAGTTTGATGACATTTGCATGAATACCTGATGCTTTCATCACTTTACGGCCTCAAAGCAGCAACATCTTGTTTTTATGCTCTTAAACTGATTTCCAGCCCGCAGAGAGACCAAAAGTGTATTTTCCTAAACAAAAGCTTTTTTTCTGGTTTTCAACCAAAGAAGGTGTCTTAGGTCACAATTCTTACAAGTTTGATGACATTTGCATGAATACCTGATGCTTTCATCACTTTACGGCCTCAAAGCAGCAACATCTTGTTTTTATGCTCTTAAACTGATTTCCAGCCCGCAGAGAGACCAAAAGTAAATTTTTCTAAACAAAAGCTTTTTTCTGGGTTTTCAACCAAAGAAGGTGTCTTAGGTCACAATTTTACAAGTTTGATGACATTTGCATGAATACCTGATGCTTTCATCACTTTACGGCCTCAAAGCAGCAACATCTTGTTTTTATGCTCTTAAACTGATTTCCAGCCCGCAGAGAGACCAAAAGTGGATTTTTCTAAACAAAAGCTTTTTTTCTGGGTTTTCAACCAAAGAAGGTGTCTTAGGTCACAATTGTTACAAGTTTGATGACATTTGCATGAATACCTGATGCTTTCATCACTTTACGGCCTCAAAGCAGCAACATCTTGTTTTTATGCTCTTAAACTGATTTTCAGCACGCAGAGAGACCAAAAGGATTTTTTTTCTAAACAAAAGCTTTTTTCTGGTTTTCAACCAAAGAAGGTGTCTTAGGTCACAATTCTTACAAGTTTGATGACATTTGCATGAATACCTGATGCTTTCATCACTTTACGGCCTCAAAGCAGCAACATCTTGTTTTTATGCTCTTAAACTGATTTCCAGCCCGCAGAGAGACCAAAAGTGTATTTTCCTAAACAAAAGCTTTTTTTCTGGGTTTTTCAACCAAAGAAGGTGTCTTAGGTCACAATTCTTACAAGTTTGATGACATTTGCATGAATACCTGATGCTTTCATCACTTTACGGCCTCAAAGCAGCAACATCTTGTTTTTATGCTCTTAAACTGATTTCCAGCCCGCAGAGAGACCAAAAGTGTATTTTCCTAAACAAAAGCTTTTTTCTGGTTTTCAACCAAAGAAGGTGTCTTAGGTCACAATTTTACAAGTTTGATGACATTTGCATGAATACCTGATGCTTTCATCACTTTACGGCCTCAAAGCAGCAACATCTTGTTTTTATGCTCTTAAACTGATTTCCAGCCCGCAGAGAGACCAAAAGTGTATTTTCCTAAACAAAAGCTTTTTTTCTGGGTTTTTCAACCAAAGAAGGTGTCTTAGGTCACAATTTACAAGTTCGATGACATTTGCATGAATACCTGATGCTTTCATCACTTTACGGCCTCAAAGCAGCAACATCTTGTTTTTATGCTCTTAAACTGATTTCCAGCCCGCAGAGAGACCAAAAGTGTATTTTCCTAAACAAAAGCTTTTTTTCTGGGTTTTCAACCAAAGAAGGTGTCTTAGGTCACAATTTTTACAAGTTTGATGACATTTGCATGAATACCTGATGCTTTCATCACTTTACGGCCTCAAAGCAGCAACATCTTGTTTTTATGCTCTTAAACTGATTTCCAGCCCGCAGAGAGACCAAAAGTGTATTTTCCTAAACAAAAGCTTTTTTTCTGTGTTTTCAACCAAAGAAGGTGTCTTAGGTCACAATTCTTTCAAGTTTGATGACATTTGCATGAATACCTGATGCTTTCATCACTTTTACGGCCTCTCAAAGCAGCAACATCTTGTTTTTATGCTCTTAAACTGATTTTCAGCCCGCAGAGAGACCAAAAGAGGATCCTTCTAAACAAAAGCTTCTTTCTGGGCTTCCAACCAAAGAAGGTGTCTTAGGTCACTATTCTTACAAGTTTGATGACATTTGCATGAATACCTGATGCTTTCATCACTTTACCGCCTCAAAGCAGCAACATCTTGTTTTTATGCTCTTAAACTGATTTTCAGCCACCAATAGTGGATTTTTCTAAACAAAAGCTTTTTTTCTGGGTTTTCAACCAAAAAAGGTGTCTTAGGTCACAATCCTTACAAGTTTGATGACATTTGCATGAATACCTGATGCTTTCATCACTTTACGGCCTCAAAGCAGCAACATCTTGTTTTTATGCTCTTAAACTGATTTCCAGCCCGCAGAGAGACCAAAAGTGTATTTTCCTAAACAAAAGCTTTTTTCTGGGTTTTCAACCAAAGAAGGTGTCTTAGGTCACAATTCTTACAAGTTTGATGACATTTGCATGAATACCTGATGCTTTCATCACTTTACGGCCTCAAAGCAGCAACATCTTGTTTTTATGCTCTTAAACTGATTTCCAGCCCGCAGAGAGACCAAAAGTGTATTTTCCTAAACAAAAGCTTTTTTTCTGGGTTTTCAACCAAAGAAGGTGTCTTAGGTCACAATTCTTACAAGTTTGATGACATTTGCATGAATACCTGATGCTTTCATCACTTTACGGCCTCAAAGCAGCAACATCTTGTTTTTATGCTCTTAAACTGATTTTCCAGCCCGCAGAGAGACCAAAAGTGTATTTTCCTAAACAAAAGCTTTTTTCTGGGTTTTCAACCAAAGAAGGTGTCTTAGGTCACAATTCCTACAAGTTTGATGACATTTGCATGAATACCTGATGCTTTCATCACTTTACGGCCTCAAAGCAGCAACATCTTGTTTTTATGCTCTTAAACTGATTTTCAGCCCGCAGAGAGACCAAAAGTGGATTTTTCTAAACAAAAGCTTTTTTCTGGGTTTTCAACCAAAGAAGGTGTCTTAGGTCACAATTGTTACAAGTTTACTGACATTTACATGAATACCTGATGCTTTCATCACTTTTATGGCCTCAAAGCAGCAACATCTTGTTTTTATGCTCTTAAACTGATTTCCAGCCCGCAGAGAGACCAAAAGTGTATTTTCCTAAACAAAAGCTTTTTTTCTGGGTTTTCAACCAAAGAAGGTGTCTTAGGTCACAATTCTTACAAGTTTGATGACATTTGCATGAATACCTGATGCTTTCATCACTTTACGGCCTCAAAGCAGCAACATCTTTTTTTATGCTTTTAAACTGATTTCCAGCCCGCAGAGAGACCAAAAGTGTATTTTGCTAAACAAAAGCTTTTTTTCTGGGTTTTCAACCAAAGAAGGTGTCTTAGGTCACAATTCTTACATAAGTTTGATGACATTTGCATGAATACCTGATGCTTTCATCACTTTACGGCCTCAAAGCAGCAACATCTTGTTTTTATGCTCTTAAACTGATTTCCAGCCCGAGAGAGACCAAAAGTGTATTTTCCTAAACAAAAGCTTTTTTTCTGGGTTTTCAACCAAAGAAGGTGTCTTAGGTCACAATTCTTACAAGTTTGATGACATTTGCATGAATACCTGATGCTTTCATCACTTTACGGCCTCAAAGCAGCAACATCTTGTTTTTATGCTCTTAAACTGATTTCCAGCCCGCAGAGAGACCAAAAAGTGTATTTTCCTAAACAAAAGCTTTTTTCTGGGTTTTCAACCAAAGAAGGTGTCTTAGGTCACAATTCTTACAAGTTTGATGACATTTGCATGAATACCTGATGCTTTCATCACTTTACGGCCTCAAAGCAGCAACATCTTGTTTTTATGCTCTTAAACTGATTTCCAGCCCGCAGAGAGACCAAAAGTGTATTTTCCTAAACAAAAGCTTTTTTTCTGGGTTTTCAACCAAAGAAGGTGTCTTAGGTCACAATTCCTACAAGTTTGATGACATTTGCATGAATACCTGATGCTTTCATCACTTTACGGCCTCAAAGCAGCAACATCTTGTTTTTATGCTCTTAAACTGATTTCCAGCCCGCAGAGAGACCAAAAGTGTATTTTCCTAAACAAAAGCTTTTTTCTGGGTTTTCAACCAAAGAAGGTGTCTTAGGTCACAATTCTTACAAGTTTGATGACATTTGCATGAATACCTGATGCTTTCATCACTTTACGGCCTCAAAGCAGCAACATCTTGTTTTTATGCTCTTAAACTGATTTCCAGCCCGCAGAGAGACCAAAAAGTGTATTTTCCTAAACAAAAGCTTTTTTTCTGGGTTTTCAACCAAAGAAGGTGTCTTAGGTCACAATTTTACAAGTTTGATGACATTTGCATGAATACCTGATGCTTTCATCACTTTACGGCCTCAAAGCAGCAACATCTTGTTTTTATGCTCTTAAACTGATTTCCAGCCCGCAGAGAGACCAAAAGTGTATTTTCCTAAACAAAAGCTTTTTTCTGGGTTTTCAACCAAAGAAGGTGTCTTAGGTCACAATTCTTACAAGTTTGATGACATTTGCATGAATACCTGATGCTTTCATCACTTTACGGCCTCAAAGCAGCAACATCTTGTTTTTATGCTCTTAAACTGATTTCCAGCCCGCAGAGAGACCAAAAGTGTATTTTCCTAAACAAAAGCTTTTTTTCTGGGTTTTCAACCAAAGAAGGTGTCTTAGGTCACAATTCTTACAAGTTTGATGACATTTGCATGAATACCTGATGCTTTCATCACTTTACGGCCTCAAAGCAGCAACATCTTGTTTTTATGCTCTTAAACTGATTTCCAGCCCGCAGAGAGACCAGAAGTGTATTTTCCTAAACAAAAGCTTTTTTTCTGGGTTTTCAACCAAAGAAGGTGTCTTAGGTCACAATTCTTACAAGTTTGATGACATTTGCATGAATACCTGATGCTTTCATCACTTTACGGCCTCAAAGCAGCAACATCTTGTTTTTATGCTCTTAAACTGATTTCCAGCCCGCAGAGAGACCAAAAGTGTATTTTCCTAAACAAAAGCTTTTTTTCTGGGTTTTCAACCAAAGAAGGTGTCTTAGGTCACAATTCTTATAAGTTTGATGACATTTGCATGAATACCTGATGCTTTCATCACTTTACGGCCTCAAAGCAGCAACATCTTGTTTTTATGCTCTTAAACTGATTTCCAGCCCGCAGAGAGACCAAAAGTGTATTTTCCTAAACAAAAGCTTTTTTTCTGGGTTTTTCAACCAAAGAAGGTGTCTTAGGTCACAATTGCTACAAGTTTGATGACATTTGCATGAATACCTGATGCTTTCATCACTTTACGGCCTCAAAGCAGCAACATCTTGTTTTTATGCTCTTAAACTGATTTCCAGCCCGCAGAGAGACCAAAAGTGTATTTTCCTAAACAAAAGCTTTTTTTCTGGGTTTCAACCAAAGAAGGTGTCTTAGGTCACAATTGTTACAAGTTTGATGACATTTGCATGAATACCTGATGCTTTCATCACTTTACGGCCTCAAAGCAGCAACATCTTGTTTTTATGCTCTTAAACTGATTTCCAGCCCGCAGAGAGACCAAAAGTGATTTTTCCTAAACAAAAGCTTTTTTCTGGGTTTTCAACCAAAGAAGGTGTCTTAGGTCACAATTCTTACAAGTTTGATGACATTTGCATGAATACCTGATGCTTTCATCACTTTACGGCCTCAAAGCAGCAACATCTTGTTTTTATGCTCTTAAACTGATTTCCAGCCCGCAGAGAGACCAAAAGTGTATTTTCCTAAACAAAAGCTTTTTTCTGGGTTTTCAACCAAAGAAGGTGTCTTAGGTCAAAATTGTTACAAGTTTGATGACATTTGCATGAATACCTGATGCTTTCATCACTTTACGGCCTCAAAGCAGCAACATCTTGTTTTTATGCTCTTAAACTGATTTCCAGCCCGCAGAGAGACCAAAAGTGTATTTTCCTAAACAAAAGCTTTTTTTCTGGGTTTTCAACCAAAGAAGGTGTCTTAGGTCACAATTTTACAAGTTTGATGACATTTGCATGAATACCTGATGCTTTCATCACTTTACGGCCTCAAAGCAGCAACATCTTGTTTTATGCTCTTAAACTGATTTTCCAGCCCGCAGAGAGACCAAAAGTGTATTTTCCTAAACAAAAGCTTTTTTTCTGGGTTTTCAACCAAAGAAGGTGTCTTAGGTCACAATTTTACAAGTTTGATGACATTTGCATGAATACCTGATGCTTTCATCACTTTACGGCCTCAAAGCAGCAACATCTTGTTTTTATGCTCTTAAACTGATTTCCAGCCCGCAGAGAGACCAAAAGTGTATTTTCCTAAACAAAAGCTTTTTTTCTGGGTTTTCAACCAAAGAAGGTGTCTTAGGTCACAATTCTACAAGTTTGATGACATTTGCATGAATACCTGATGCTTTCATCACTTTTACGGCCTCAAAGCAGCAACATCTTGTTTTTATGCTCTTAAACTGATTTCCAGCCCGCAGAGAGACCAAAAGTGTATTTTCCTAAACAAAAGCTTTTTTTCGGGTTTTCAACCAAAGAAGGTGTCTTAGGTCACAATTCTTACAAGTTTGATGACATTTGCATGAATACCTGATGCTTTCATCACTTTACGGCCTCAAAGCAGCAACATCTTGTTTTTATGCTCTTAAACTGATTTTCAGCCCGCAGAGAGACCAAAAGTGTATTTTGCTAAACAAAAGCTTTTTTTCTGGGTTTTCAACCAAAGAAGGTGTCTTAGGTCACAATTCTTATAAGTTTGATGACATTTGCATGAATACCTGATGCTTTCATCACTTTACGGCCTCAAAGCAGCAACATCTTGTTTTTATGCTCTTAAACTGATTTCCAGCCCGCAGAGAGACCAAAAGTAATTTTTTTAAAACAAAAGCTTTTTTTCTGGGTTTTCAACCAAAGAAGGTGTCTTAGGTCACAATTTACAAGTTTGATGACATTTGCATGAATACCTGATGCTTTCATCACTTCACGGCCTCAAAGCAGCAACATCTTTGTTTTATGCTCTTAAACTGATTTTCAGCCCGCAGAGAGACCAAAAGTGTATTTTCCTAAACAAAAGCTTTTTTTCTGGGTTTTCAACCAAAGAAGGTGTCTTAGGTCACAATTCTTATAAGTTTGATGACATTTGCATGAATACCTGATGCTTTCATCACTTTACGGCCTCAAAGCAGCAACATCTTGTTTTTATGCTCTTAAACTGATTTCCAGCCCGCAGAGAGACCAAAAGTGTATTTTCCTAAACAAAAGCTTTTTTTCTGGTTTTCAACCAAAGAAGGTGTCTTAGGTCAAAATTATTACAAGTTTGATGACATTTGCATGAATACCTGATGCTTTCATCACTTTACGGCCTCAAAGCAGCAACATCTTGTTTTTATGCTCTTAAACTGATTTCCAGCCCGCAGAGAGACCAATAGTGTATTTTCCTAAACAAAAGCTTTTTTTCTGGGTTTTCAACCAAAGAAGGTGTCTTAGGTCACAATTCTTACAAGTTTGATGACATTTGCATGAATACCTGATGCTTTCATCACTTTACGGCCTCAAAGCAGCAACATCTTGTTTTTATGCTCTTAAACTGATTTTCAGCCCGCAGAGAGACCAAAAGTGTATTTTCCTAAACAAAAGCTTTTTTCTGTTTTCAACCAAAGAAGGTGTCTTAGGTCAAAATTGTTACAAGTTTGATGACATTTGCATGAATACCTGATGCTTTCATCACTTTTACGGCCTCAAAGCAGCAACATCTTGTTTTTATGCTCTTAAACTGATTTCCAGCCCGCAGAGAGACCAAAAGTGTATTTTCCTAAACAAAAGCTTTTTTTCTGGGTTTTCAACCAAAGAAGGTGTCTTAGGTCACAATTTTACAAGTTTGATGACATTTGCATGAATACCTGATGCTTTCATCACTTTACGGCCTCAAAGCAGCAACATCTTGTTTTTATGCTCTTAAACTGATTTCCAGCCCGCAGAGAGACCAAAAGTGTATTTTCCTAAACAAAAGCTTTTTTCTGGGTTTTCAACCAAAGAAGGTGTCTTAGGTCACAATTCTTACAAGTTTGATGACATTTGCATGAATACCTGATGCTTTCATCACTTTACGGCCTCAAAGCAGCAACATCTTGTTTTTATGCTCTTAAACTGATTTTCCAGCCCGCAGAGAGACTAAAAGTGTATTTTCCTAAACAAAAGCTTTTTTCTGGGGTTTCAACCAAAGAAGGTGGCTTAGGCCACAATTGCTACAAGTTTGATGACATTTGCATGAATACCTGATGCTTTCATCACTTTACGGCCTCAAAGCAGCAACATCTTGTTTTTATGCTCTTAAACTGATTTCCAGCCCGCAGAGAGACCAAAAGTGTATTTTCCTAAACAAAAGCTTTTTTTCTGGGTTTTCAACCAAAGAAGGTGTCTTAGGTCACAATTTTACAAGTTTGATGACATTTGCATGAATACCTGATGCTTTCATCACTTTACGGCCTCAAAGCAGCAACATCTTGTTTTTATGCTCTTAAACTGATTTCCAGCCCGCAGAGAGACCAAAAGTGTATTTTCCTAAACAAAAGCTTTTTTTCTGGGTTTTCAACCAAAGAAGGTGTCTTAGGTCACAATTTTACAAGTTTGATGACATTTGCATGAATACCTGATGCTTTCATCACTTTTACGGCCTCAAAGCAGCAACATCTTGTTTTTATGCTCTTAAACTGATTTCCAGCCCGCAGAGAGACCAATAAGTGTATTTTTCTAAACAAAAGCTTTTTTTCTGGTTTTCAACCAAAGAAGGTGTCTTAGGTCACAATTTACAAGTTTGATGACATTTGCATGGATACCTGATGCTTTCATCACATTACGGCCTCAAAGCAGCAACATCTTGTTTTTATGCTCTTAAACTGATTTTCAGCACGCAGAGAGACCAAAAGTGTATTTTCCTAAACAAAAGCTTTTTTCTTGTTTTTCAACCAAAGAAGGTGTCTTAGGTCACAATTGTTACAAGTTTGATGACATTTGCATGAATACCTGATGCTTTCATCACTTTACGGCCTCAAAGCAGCAACATCTTGTTTTTATGCTCTTAAACTGATTTTCAGCCCGCAGAGAGACCAAAAGTGTATTTTCCTAGACAGAAGCTTTTGTGTGTGTTTTCAACCAAAGAAGGTGTCTTAGGTCAAAATTGTTACAAGTTTGATGACATTTGCATGAATACCTGATGCTTTCATCACTTTACGGCCTCAAAGCAGCAACATCTTGTTTTTATGCTCTTAAACTGATTTCCAGCCCGCAGAGAGACCAAAAGTGTATTTTCCTAAACAAAAGGTTTTTTCTGGGTTTTCAACCAAAGAAGGTGTCTTAGGTCACAATTCTTACAAGTTTGATGACATTTGCATGAATACCTGATGCTTTCATCACTTTACAGCCTCAAAGCAGCAACATCTTGTTTTTATGCTCTTAAACTGATTTTCCAGCCCGCAGAGAGACCAAAAGTGTATTTTCCTAAACAAAAACTTTTTTCTGGTTTTCAACCAAAGAAGGTGTCTTAGGTCACAATTGTTACAAGTTTGATGACATTTGCATGAATACCTGATGCTTTCATCACTTTACGGCCTCAAAGCAGCAACATCTTCTTTTTATGCTCTTAAACTGATTTCCAGCCCGCAGAGAGACGAAAAGTGTAGTTTCCTAAAGAAAAGCTTTTTTCCTGGGTTTTTCAACCAAAGAAGGTGTCTTAGGTCACAATTCTTACAAGTTTGATGACATTTGCATGAATACCTGATGCTTTCATCACTTTACGGCCTCAAAGCAGCAACATCTTGTTTTTATGCTCTTAAACTGATTTCCAGCCCGCAGAGAGACCAAAAGTGGATTTTTCTAAACAAAAGCTTTTTTTCTGGGTTTTCAACCAAAGAAGGTGTCTTAGGTCACAATTGTTACAAGTTTGATGACATTTGCATGAATACCTGATGCTTTCATCACTTTACGGCCTCAAAGCAGCAACATCTTGTTTTTATGCTCTTAAACTGATTTCCAGCCCGCAGAGAGACCAAAAGTGTATTTTCCTAAACAAAAGCTTTTTTCTGGGTTTTCAACCAAAGAAGGTGTCTTAGGTCACAATTATTACAAGTTTGATGACATTTGCATGAATACCTGATGCTTTCATCACTTTACGGCCTCAAAGCAGCAACATCTTGTTTTTATGCTCTTAAACTGATTTCCAGCCCGCAGAGAGACCAAAAGTGTATTTTCCTAAACAAAAGCTTTTTTTCTGGTTTTCAACCAAAGAAGGTGTCTTAGGTCACAATTGTTACAAGTTTGATGACATTTGCATGAATACCTGATGCTTTCATCACTTTACGGCCTCAAAGCAGCAACATCTTGTTTTTATGCTCTTAAACTGATTTTCAGCCCGCAGAGAGACCAAAAGTGTATTTTCCTAAACAAAAGCTTTTTTTCTGGGTTTTCAACCAAAGAAGGTGTCTTAGGTCACAATTGCTACAAGTTTGATGACATTTGCATGAATACCTGATGCTTTCATCACTTTACGGCCTCAAAGCAGCAACATCTTGTTTTTATGCTCTTAAACTGATTTTCAGCCCGCAGAGAGACCAAAAGTGTATTTTCCTAAACAAAAGCTTTTTTTCTGGGTTTTCAACCAAAGAAGGTGTCTTAGGTCACAATTTTTACAAGTTTGATGACATTTGCATGAATACCTGATGCTTTCATCACTTTACGGCCTCAAAGCAGCAACATCTTGTTTTTATGCTCTTAAACTGATTTCCAGCACGCAGAGACCAAAAGTGTATTTTCCTAAACAAAAGCTTTTTTCTGGGTTTTCAACCAAAGAAGGTGTCTTAGGTCACAATTCTTACAAGTTTGATGACATTTGCATGAATACCTGATGCTTTCATCACTTTACGGCCTCAAAGCAGCAACATCTTGTTTTTATGCTCTTAAACTGATTTCCAGCCCGCAGAGAGACCAAAAGTGTATTTTCCTAAACAAAAGCTTTTTTTTGGGTTTTCAACCAAAGAAGGTGTCTTAGGTCACAATTCTACAAGTTTGATGACATTTGCATGAATACCTGATGCTTTCATCACTTTACGCCCCTCAAAGCAGCAACATCTTGTTTTTATGCTCTTAAACTGATTTTCAGCCCGCAGAGAGACCAAAAGTGTATTTTCTAAACAAAAGCTTTTTTTCTGTTTTCAACCAAAGAAGGTGTCTTAGGTCACAATTTTACAAGTTTGATGACATTTGCATGAATACCTGATGCTTTCATCACTTTTACGGCCTCAAAGCAGCAACATCTTGTTTTTATGCTCTTAAACTGATTTCCAGCCCGCAGAGAGACCAAAAGTGTATTTTCCTAAACAAAAGCTTTTTTTCTGGGTTTTCAACCAAAGAAGGTGTCTTAGGTCACAATTTTACAAGTTTGATGACATTTGCATGAATACCTGATGCTTTCATCACTTTTACGGCCTCAAAGCAGCAACATCTTGTTTTTATGCTCTTAAACTGATTTCCAGCCCGCAGAGAGACCAAAAGTGTATTTTCCTAAACAAAAGCTTTTTTCTGGGTTTT
The DNA here is from genome assembly GCA_036178185.1 of Liparis tanakae. NCBI lineage: Eukaryota > Metazoa > Chordata > Actinopteri > Perciformes > Liparidae > Liparis > Liparis tanakae. Next base: position 385,615 of record JAYMGU010000049.1, read on the forward strand.
CAACCAAAGAAGGTGTCTTAGGTCACAATTGTTACAAGTTTGATGACATTTGCATGAATACCTGATGCTTTCATCACTTTACGGCCTCAAAGCAGCAACATTTTGTTTTATGCTCTTAAACTGATTTCCAGCCCGCAGAGAGACCAAAAAGTGTATTTTCCTAAACAAAAGCTTTTTTCTGGGTTTTCAAGCAAAGAAGGTGTCTTAGGTCACAATTTTAAGTTTGATGACATTTGCATGAATACCTGATGCTTTCATCACTTTACGGCCTCAAAGCAGCAACATCTTGTTTTTATGCTCTTAAACTGATTTTCAGCCCGCAGAGAGACCAAAAGTGTATTTTCCTAAACAAAAGCTTTTTTCTGGGTTTTCAACCAAAGAAGGTGTCTTAGGTCACAATTGCTACAGGTTTGATGACATTTGCATGAATACCTGATGCTTTCATCACTTTACGGCCTCAAAGCAGCAACATCTTGTTTTTATGCTCTTAAACTGATTTCCAGCCCGCAGAGAGACCAAAAGTGTATTTTCCTAAACAAAAGCTTTTTTCTGGGTTTTTCAACCAAAGAAGGTGTCTTAGGTCACAATTCTAAGCAAGTTTGATGACATTTGCATGAATACCTGATGCTTTCATCACTTTACGGCCTCAAAGCAGCAACATCTTGTTTTTATGCTCTTAAACTGATTTCCAGCCCGCAGAGAGACCAAAAGTGTATTTTCCTAAACAAAAGCTTTTTTTCTGGTTTTCAACCAAAGAAGGTGTCTTAGGTCACAATTTTACAAGTTTGATGACATTTGCATGAATACCTGATGCTTTCATCACTTTACGGCCTCAAAGCAGCAACATCTTGTTTTTATGCTCTTAAACTGATTTCCAGCCCGCAGAGAGACCAAAAGTGTATTTTTCCTAAACAAAAGCTTTTTTTTCTGGTTTTCAACCAAAGAAGGTGTCTTAGGTCACAATTCTTATAAGTTTGATGACATTTGCATGAATACCTGATGCTTTCATCACTTTACGGCCTCAAAGCAGCAACATCTTGTTTTTATGCTCTTAAACTGATTTCCAGCCCGCAGAGAGACCAAAAGTGTATTTTCCTAAACAAAAGCTTTTTTCTGGTTTTCAACCAAAGAAGGTGTCTTAGGTCACAATTTTTACAAGTTTGATGACATTTGCATGAATACCTGATGCTTTCATCACTTTACGGCCTCAAAGCAGCAACATCTTGTTTTTATGCTCTTAAACTGATTTCCAGCGCAGAGAGAGACCAAAAGTGTATTTTCCTAAACAAAAGCTTTTTTTCTGGGTTTTCAACCAAAGAAGGTGTCTTAGGTCACAATTCTTACAAGTTTGATGACATTTGCATGAATACCTGATGCTTTCATCACTTTACGGCCTCAAAGCAGCAACATCTTGTTTTTATGCTCTTAAACTGATTTCCAGCCCGCAGAGAGACCAAAAGTGTATTTTCCTAAACAAAAGCTTTTTTCTGTTTTCAACTAAAGAAGGTGTCTTAGGTCACAATTTTTACAAGTTTGATGACATTTGCATGAATACCTGATGCTTTCATCACTTTACGGCCTCAAAGCAGCAACATCTTGTTTTTATGCTCTTAAACTGATTTCCAGCCCGCAGAGAGACCAAAAGTGTATTTTCCTAAACAAAAGCTTTTTTTCTGGGTTTCAACCAAAGAAGGTGTCTTAGGTCACAATTATAAGTTTGATGACATTTGCATGAATACCTGATGCTTTCATCACTTTATGGCCTCAAAGCAGCAACATCTTGTTTTTATGCTCTTAAACTGATTTTCAGCCCGCAGAGAGACCAAAAGTGTATTTTCCTAAACAAAAGCTTTTTTTCTGGGTTTTCAACCAAAGAAGGTGTCTTAGGTCACAATTGTTAAGTTTGATGACATTTGCATAAATACCTGATGCTTTCATCACTTTACGGCCTCAAAGCAGCAACATCTTGTTTTTATGCTCTTAAACTGATTTTCCAGCCCGCAGAGAGACCAAAAGTGTATTTTCCTAAACAAAAGCTTTTTTCTGGGTTTTCAACCAAAGAAGGTGTCTTAGGTCACAATTGCTACAAGTTTGATGACATTTGCATGAATACCTGATGCTTTCATCACTTTACGGCCTCAAAGCAGCAACATCTTGTTTTTATGCTCTTAAACTGATTTCCAGCCCGCAGAGAGACCAAAAGTGTATTTTCCTAAACAAAAGCTTTTTTCTGGGTTTTCAACCAAAGAAGGTGTCTTAGGTCACAATTCTTATAAGTTTGATGACATTTGCATGAATACCTGATGCTTTCATCACTTTACGGCCTCAAAGCAGCAACATCTTGTTTTTATGCTCTTAAACTGATTTCCAGCCCGCAGAGAGACCAAAAGTGTATTTTCCTAAACAAAAGCTTTTTTCTGGGTTTTCAACCAAAGAAGGTGTCTTAGGTCACAATTATAAGTTTGATGACATTTGCATGAATACCTGATGCTTTCATCACTTTACGGCCTCAAAGCAGCAACATCTTGTTTTTATGCTCTTAAACTGATTTCCAGCCCGCAGAGAGACCAAAAGTGGATTTTTCTAAACAAAAGCTTTTTTCTGGGTTTTCAACCAAAGAAGGTGTCTTAGGTCACAATTTTACAAGTTTGATGACATTTGCATGAATACCTGATGCTTTCATCACTTTACGGCCTCAAAGCAGCAACATCTTGTTTTTATGCTCTTAAACTGATTTCCAGCCCGGAGAAAAG
>JAYMGU010000049.1:388867-423627 GCA_036178185.1 Liparis tanakae
TCCCAAACAAAAGCTTTTTTTTTCTGGGTTTTCAGCAAGAAAGTGTCTTAGGTCACCAATTCTTATAAGTTTGATGACATTTGCATGAATACCTGATGCTTTCATCACTTTACGGCCTCAAAGCAGCAACATCATTTTTTATGCTCTTAAAAGCAGGTTTCCAGCCCACAGAGGCCAAAAAGTGTATTTTTCCCAACAGCTTTCCTGCGTTTTCTTCAGAAGGTGTCTTAGTCCTAATTCGCCTAGGTTTGATGACATTTGCCCAGATACTGGTGCTTTCATCTTTGCAGCCTCAAAGCAGCAACATCTTGTTTTTATGCTCTTAAACTGATTTTCAGCCCGCATAGAGAGACCAATAGTGGATTTTTTCTAAACAAAAAGCTTTTTTCTGGGTTTTAACTAAGAAGTGTCTTAGGTCTACAATTCCTACAAGTTTATTATTGACATTTACGCATGAATACCTGATGCTTTCCATCCTTCCGTACGGCCTCAAAGCTGCAACATATTGTTTTTATGCTCTTAAAGCTGATTTTTCAGCCATAGAGAGACAAACGTGTATATTTTCCTAAACAAAAAGCTTTTTTCTGGGTTTTTCAACCAAAGAAAGAAAGAGGTGTCTTCAGGGTCCTGTGATGCTACAGGTTTGATGACATTTGCACTTGAATGCCTGATGCTTTCATCACTTTACGGCCTCAAAAGCAGCAACATCTTGTTTTTTTATGCTCTTAAACTGATTTCCCAGCCATAGAGAGAGACCAAAGTGTATTTTCCTAAACAAAAGCTTTTTTTCTGGGTTTTCAGCCAAAAGAAGGTGTCTTAGGTCACAATTCTTACAAGTTTTGATGACATTTGCACTTGAATACCTGATGCTTTCATCACTTTACGGCCTCAAAGCAGCAACATCTTGTTTTTATGCTCTTAAACTGATTTCAGCCATGAAGAGAGACCAATAGTGGATTTTCTAAACAAAAGCTTTTCTGGGTTTCAACCAGAAGGTGTCTTAGGTCAAGAGAACATTGTTACAAGTTTGATGACATTTGCATGAATACCTGATGCTTTCATCACTACTGACCTCAAAGCAGCAACATCTTGTTTTATGCTCTTAAACTGATTTTCAGCCCGCAGAGACCAATAGTGGATTTTTCTAAACAAAAGCTTTTTCTGGGTTTTCAACCAAGAAGGTGTCTTAGGTCAAAATTATTAGGTTTGATGACATTTGCATGAATACCTGATGCTTTCATCACTTTATGGCCTCAAAGCAGCAACATCTTGTTTTTATGCTCTTAAACTGATTTTCAGCCACAGAAGAGACCAAAAGTGTATTTTCTAAACAAAAGCTTTTTCTGGGTTTTCAACGAAAGAAGGTGTCTTAGGTCTCAATTCTTACAAGTTTGATGACATTTGCATGAATACCTGATGCTTTCATCACTTTACGGCCTCAAAGCAGCAACATCTTGTTTTTATGCTCTTAAACTGATTTCAAGCCTGCAAAGAGACCAAATGTGTATTTTTCTAAACAAAAGCTTTTTTCTGGGTTTTCAAGCAAAGAAGGTGTCTTAGGTCACAATTCTTATAAGTTTGATGACATTTGCATGAATACCTGATGCTTTCATCACTTTACGGCCTCAAAGCAGCAACATCTTGTTTTTATGCTCTTAAACTGATTTCCAGCCCGCAGAGAGGCCAAAAGTATATTTTCCTAAACAAGAGCTGTTTTCTGGGTTTTCGACCAAAGAAGGTGTCTTAGGTCACAATTCTTATACGTTTGATGACATTTGCATGAATACCTGATGCTTTCATCACTTTACGGCCTCAAAGCAGCAACATCTTGTTTTTATGCTCTTAAACTGATTTCCAGCCCGCAGAGAGACCAAAAGTGGATTTTCCTAAACAAAGCTTTTTCTGCGTTTTCAACCAAAGAAGGTGTCTTAGGTCACAATTCTTACAAGTTTGATGACATTTGCATGAATACCTGATGCTTTCATCACTTTACAGCCTCAAAGCAGCAACATCTTGTTTTTATGCTCTTAAACTGATTTTCAGCCCGCACAGAGACCAATAGTGGATTTTTCTAAACAAAAGCTTTTTCTGGGTTTTCAACCAAAGAAGGTGTCTTAGGTCACAATTCTTACGAGTTTGATGACATTTGCATGAATACCTGATGCTTTCATCACTTTACCGCTTCAAAGCAGCAACATCTTGTTTTTATGCTCTTAAACTGATTTTCAGCCCGCAGAGAGACCAAAAGTGTATTTTCTAAACAAAAGCTTTTTCTGGGTTTTCAACCAAAAGGTGTCTTAGGTCACAATTCCTACAAGTTTGATGACATTTGCATGAATACCTGATGCTTTCATCACTTTACGGCCTCAAAGCTGCAACATATTGTTTTTATGCTCTTAAACTGATTTCCAGCCCGCAGAGACCAAAGTGGATTTATTTTCCTAAACAAAAGCTTTTTCTGGGTTTTCAACCAAAGAAGGTGTCTTAGGTCAGAATTCTTACAAGTTTGATGACATTTGCATGAATACCTGATGCTTTCATCACTTTACGGCCTCAAAGCAGCAACATCTTGTTTTATGCTCTTAAACTGATTTTCAGCCCGCAGAGAAACCAATAGTGGATTTTTCTAAACAAAGCTTTTTCTGGGTTTTCAACCAAGAAGGTGTCTTAGGTCAAAATTGTTACAAGTTTGATGACATTTGCATGAATACCTGATGCTTTCATCACTTTATGGCCTCAAAGCAGCAACATCTTGTTTTTATGCTCTTAAACTGATTTTCAGCCCGCAGAGAGACCAAAAGTGTATTTTCCTAAACAAAAGCTTTTTTCTGGGTTTTCAACCAAAGAAGGTGTCTTAGGTCACAATTCTTACAAGTTTGATGACATTTGCATGAATACCTGATGCTTTCATCACTTTACCGCCTCAAAGCAGCAACATCTTGTTTTTATGCTCTTAAACTGATTTCAAGCCTGCAAAGAGACCAAAAGTGTATTTTCCTAAACAAAAGCTTTTTCTGGGTTTTCAACCAAAGAAGGTGTCTTAGGTCTGAATTCTTATAGTTTGATGACATTTGCATGAATACCTGATGCTTTCATCACTTTACGGCCTCAAAAGCAACAACATCTTGTTTTATGCTCTTAAACTGATTTCCAGCCAGAGAGACCAAAAGTGTATTTTCCTAAACAAAAGCTTTTTTCTGGGTTTTCAACCAAAAGGTGTCTTAGGTCACAATTCCTACAAGTTTGATGACATTTGCATGAATACCTGATGCTTTCATCACTTCTGACCTCAAAGCAGCAACATCTTGTTTTATGCTCTTAAACTGATTTCCAGCCATAGAAGACCAAAAGTATATTTTCCTAAACAAAAGCTTTTTCTGGGTTTTCAACCAAGAAGGTGTCTTAGGTCTGGTCTTACAAGTTTGATGACATTTGCATGAATACCTGATGCTTTCATCACTTCTGACCTCAAAGCAGCAACATCTTGTTTTTATGCTCTTAAACTGATTTCCAGCCAGAGAGACCAAAAGTGTATTTTCTAAACAAAAGCTTTTTCTGGGTTTTCAACCAAGAAGGTGTCTTAGGTCACAATTCTTACAAGTTTGATGACATTTGCATGAATACCTGATGCTTTCATCACTTCTGGCCTCAAAGCTGCAACATCTTGTTTTATATGCTCTTAAACTGATTTTCAGCCATAGAGAGACCAAACGTGTATTTTCTAAACAAAAGCTTTTTCTGGGTTTTCAACCAAAGAAGGTGTCTTAGGTCTGAATTCTTACAAGTTTGATGACATTTGCATGAATACCTGATGCTTTCATCACTTTCTGACCTCAAAAGCAGCAACATCTTGTTTTTATGCTCTTAAACTGATTTCCAGCCCGCAGAGAGAGACCAAAAGTGTATTTTTCCTAAACAAAAGCTTTTTCTGGGTTTTCAACCAAGAAGGTGTCTTAGGTCTGAATTCTTACAAGTTTGATGACATTTGCATGAATACCTGATGCTTTCATCACTTTACCGCCTCAAAGCAGCAACATCTTGTTTTTATGCTCTTAAACTGATTTTCAGCCACCAATAGTGGATTTTTCTAAACAAAAGTTTTTTCTGGGTTTTCAACAAAGAAGGTGTCTTAGGTCTGAATTGTTACAAGTTTGATGACATTTGCATGAATACCTGATGCTTTCATCACTTCTGACCTCAAAGCAGCAACATCTTGTTTTTATGCTCTTAAACTGATTTTCAGCCATGAGAGACCAATAGTGGATTTTTCTAAACAAAAGCTTTTTTCTGGGATTTCAACCAAAGAAAGTGTCTTAGGTCAAAATTGTCACAAGTTTGATGACATTTGCATGAATACCTGATGCTTTCATCACTTTATGCCCTCAAAGCAGCAACATCTTGTTTTTATGCTCTTAATCTGATTTTCAGCCCCCAGAGACCAAAGTGTATTTTTCCTAAACAAAAGCTTTTTCTGGGTTTTTCAACCAAAGAAGGTGTCTTAGGTCACAATTCTTACAAGTTTGATGACATTTGCATGAATACCTGATGCTTTCATCACTTTACGGCCTCAAAGCAGCAACATCTTGTTTTTATGCTCTTAAACTGATTTCAAGCCTGCAAAGAGACCAAAAGTGTATTTTCCTAAACAAAAGCTTTTTCTGGGTTTTCAACCAAGAAGGTGTCTTAGGTCACAATTCTTATAAGTTTGATGACATTTGCATGAATACCTGATGCTTTCATCACTTTACCGCTTCAAAGCAGCAACATCTTGTTTTTATGCTCTTAAACTGATTTTCAGCCCGCAGAGAGACCAAAAGTGTATTTTCCTAAACAAAAGCTTTTTTCTGGGTTTTCAACCAAAAGGTGTCTTAGGTCACAATTCCTACAAGTTTGATGACATTTGCATGAATACCTGATGCTTTCATCACTTCTGGCCTCAAAGCAGCAACATCTTGTTTTATGCTCTTAAACTGATTTTCAGCCCATAGAGAGACCAAAAGTGTATTTTCCTAAACAAAAGCTTTTTCTGGGTTTTCAACCAAAGGTGTCTTAGGTCTGGTGTTACAAGTTTGATGACATTTGCATGAATACCTGATGCTTTCATCACTTCTGACCTCAAAGCAACAACATCTTGTTTTTATGCTCTTAAACTGATTTTCAGCCCGCAGAGAGACCAATAGTGGATTTTTCTAAACAAAAGCTTTTTTCTGGGTTTTCAACCAAAGAAGGTGTCTTAGGTCACAATTCTTACAAGTTTGATGACATTTGCATGAATACCTGATGCTTTCATCACTTCTGACCTCAAAGCAGCAACATCTTGTTTTATGCTCTTAAACTGATTTCCAGCCATAGAGAGACCAAAAGTGTATTTTCCTAAACAAAAGCTTTTTTATGGGTTTTCAACCAAAGAAGGTGTCTTAGGTCACAATTCTTACAAGTTTGATTACATTTGCATGAATACCTGATGCTTTCATCACTTTATGGCCTCAAAGCAGCAACATCTTGTTTTTATGCTCTTAAACTGATTTTCAGCCCAAGAGAGACCAAAAAGTGTATTTTGCTAAACAAAAGCTTTTTCTGGGTTTTCAACAAAAAGGTGTCTTAGGTCACAATTCTTATAAGTTTGATGACATTTGCATGAATACCTGATGCTTTCATCACTTTACGGCCTCAAAGCAGCAACATCTTGTTTTTATGCTCTTAAACTGATTTCCAGCCCGCAGAGAGACCAAAAGTGTATTTTCCCAAACAAAAGCTTTTTTCTGCGTTTTCAACCAAAGAAGGTGTCTTAGGTCACAATTCTTACAAGTTTGATGACATTTGCATGAATACCTGATGCTTTCATCACTTTACAGCCTCAAAGCAGCAACATCTTGTTTTTATGCTCTTAAACTGATTTTCAGCCCGCAGAGAGACCAATAGTGGATTTTTCTAAACAAAAGCTTTTTTCTGGGTTTTCAACCAAAGAAGGTGTCTTAGGTCACAATTCTTACGAGTTTGATGACATTTGCATGAATACCTGATGCTTTCATCACTTTACCGCTTCAAAGCAGCAACATCTTGTTTTTATGCTCTTAAACTGATTTTCAGCCCGCAGAGAGACCAAAGTGTATTTTCCTAAACAAAAGCTTTTTCTGGGTTTTCAATCAAAAGGTGTCTTAGGTCACAATTCCTACAAGTTTGATGACATTTGCATGAATACCTGATGCTTTCATCACTTTACGGCCTCAAAGCTGCAACATATTGTTTTTATGCTCTTAAACTGATTTCCAGCCCGCAGAGAGACCAAAAGTGTATTTTCCTAAACAAAAGCTTTTTCTGGGTTTTCAACCAAAGAAGGTGTCTTAGGTCAAAATTGTTACAAGTTTGATGACATTTGCATGAATACCTGATGCTTTCATCACTTTACTGACCTCAAAGCAGCAACATCTTGTTTTATGCTCTTAAACTGATTTCCAGCCATAGAGAGACCAAAGTGTATTTTCCTAAACAAAAGCTTTTTCTGGGTTTTCAACCAAGAAGGTGTCTTAGGTCACAATTCTAAGTTTGATGACATTTGCATGAATACCTGATGCTTTCATCACTTTACGGCCTCAAAGCAGCAACATCTTGTTTTTATGCTCTTAAACTGATTTTCAGCCCGCAGAGAGAGACCAAAAGTGTATTTTTCTAAACAAAAGCTTTTTCTGGGTTTTCAACCAAGAAGGTGTCTTAGGTCACAATTCTTACAAGTTTGATGACATTTGCATGAATACCTGATGCTTTCATCACTTCTGACCTCAAAAGCAGCAACATCTTGTTTTTATGCTCTTAAACTGATTTCCAGCCATAGAGAGACCAAAGTGTATTTTCCTTGACAAAGGCTTTTGTCTGGGATTTCAACCAAAGAAGGTGTCTTAGGTCACAATTCTTACAAGTTTGATGACATTTGCATGAATACCTGATGCTTTCATCACTTTACGGCCTCAAAGCAGCAACATCTTGTTTTTATGCTCTTAAACTGATTTCAGCCATAGAGAGAGACCAAAGTGTATTTTCCTAAACAAAAGCTTTTTCTGGGTTTTTCAACCAAAGAAGGTGTCTTAGGTCACAATTCCTACAAGTTTGATGACATTTGCATGAATACCTGATGCTTTCATCACTTTATGGCCTCAAAGCAGCAACATCTTGTTTTATGCTCTTAAACTGATTTCCAGCCCGCAGAGAGACCAAAAGTGTATTTTCTAAACAAAAGCTTTTTTCTGGGTTATCAACCAAAGAAGGTGTCTTAGGTCACAATTCTTACAAGTTTGATGACATTTGCATGAATACCTGATGCTTTCATCACTTTCTGGCCTCAAAAGCAGCAACATCTTGTTTTTATGTCTTAAACTGATTTTCAGCCATGAGAGACCAAAAGTGTATTTTGCTAAACAAAAGCTTTTTTCTGGGTTTTCAACCAAAAGAAGGTGTCTTAGGTCTGAATTCTTACAAGTTTGATGACATTTGCATGAATACCTGATGCTTTCATCACTTTATGGCCTCAAAAGCAGCAACATCTTGTTTTTATGCTCTTAAACTGATTTTCAGCCATAGAGAGAGACCAAAGTGTATTTTCCTAAACAAAAGCTTTTTTGGGTTTTCAACCAAAGAAGGTGTCTTAGGTCCGAATTCTTACAAGTTTGATGACATTTGCATGAATACCTGATGCTTTCATCACTTTACGGCCTCAAAGCAGCAACATCTTGTTTTTATGCTCTTAAACTGATTTTCAGCCCGGATAGAGACCAAAAGTGCATTTTCTAAACAAAGCTTTTTTCTGGGTTTTTCAACCAAAGAAGGTGTCTTAGGTCACAATTCTTACAAGTTTGATGACACTTGCATGATTACCTGTTGCTTTCATCACTTTACGGCCCCAAAGCAGCAACATCTTGTTTTTATGCTCTTAAACTGATTTCCAGCCATAGAGAGACCAAAAGTGTATTTTCCTAAACAAAAAGCTTTTTCTGGGTTTTCAACCAAAGAAGGTGTCTTAGGTCACAATTCTTACAAGTTTTGATGACATTTGCATGAATACCTGATGCTTTCATCACTTTACTGACCTCAAAAGCAGCAACATCTTGTTTTTATGCTCTTAAACTGATTTCCAGCCATGAGAGACCAATAGTATTTTCCTAAACAAAAGCTTTTTCTGGGTTTTCAACCAAAAGAGGTGTCTTAGGTCTGAATTCTTACAAGTTTGATGACATTTGCATGAATACCTGATGCTTTCATCACTTTACGGCCTCAAAGCAGCAACATCTTGTTTTTATGCTCTTAAACTGATTTTCAGCCCAGAGAGACCAATAGTGTATTTTCTAAACAAAAAGCTTTTTCTGGGTTTTCAACCAAGAAGGTGTCTTAGGTCTGAATTCTTACAAGTTTGATGACATTTGCATGAATACCTGATGCTTTCATCACTTTACGGCCTCAAAGCAGCAACATCTTGTTTTATGCTCTTAAACTGATTTCCAGCCATAGAGACCAAAGTGTATTTTCCTAAACAAAAGCTTTTTTCTGGGTTTTCAACCCAAAGAAGGTGTCTTAGGTCACAATTCTTACAAGTTTGATGACATTTGCATGAATACCTGATGCTTTCATCACTTTATGGCCTCAAAAGCAGCAACATCTTGTTTTTATGCTCTTAAACTGATTTTCAGCCCATAGAGACCAAAAGTGTATTTTCCTAAACAAAAGCTTTTTCTGGGTTTTCAACCAAAGAAGGTGTCTTAGGTCACAATTCTTACAAGTTTGATGACATTTGCATGAATACCTGATGCTTTCATCACTTTATGGCCTCAAAGCAGCAACATCTTGTTTTTATGCTCTTAAACTGATTTTCAGCCATAGAGAGACCAAAAGTGTATTTTCCTAAAAAAAGCTTTTTCTGGGTTTTCAACAAAGAAGGTGTCTTAGGTCACAATTCTTACAAGTTTGATGACATTTGCATGAATACCTGATGCTTTCATCACTTCTGACCTCAAAGCAGCAACATCTTGTTTTTATGCTCTTAAACTGATTTTCCAGCCATAGAGACCAAAGTGTATTTTCCTAAACAAAAGCTTTTTCTGGGTTTTCAACCAAGAAGGTGTCTTAGGTCACAATTCTTACAAGTTTGATGACATTTGCATGAATACCTGATGCTTTCATCACTTTACGACCTCAAAGCTGCAACATCTTGTTTTTATGCTCTTATACTAATTTTCAGCCATAGAGACCAAAGTGTATTTTCTAAACAAAAGCTTTTTTCTGGGTTTTCAACCAAAGAAGGTGTCTTAGGTCACAATTCTTACAAGTTTGATGACATTTGCATGAATACCTGATGCTTTCATCACTTTACCTCAAAGCAGCAACATCTTGTTTTTATGCTCTTAAACTGATTTTCAGCCAGAGAGACCAAAAGTGTATTTTCCTAAACAAAAGCTTTTTCTGGGTTTTCAACCAAAAGGTGTCTTAGGTCTGAATTCCTACAAGTTTGATGACATTTGCATGAATACCTGATGCTTTCATCACTTTTCGGCTTCAAAGCAGCAACATCTTGTTTTTATGCTCTTAAACTGATTTCCAGCCATAGAGAGACCAAAGTGTATTTTTCCTAAACAAAAGCTTTTTCTGGGTTTCAACCCAAAAAGGTGTCTTAGGTCACAATTCTTACAAGTTTGATGACATTTGCATGAATACCTGATGCTTTCATCACTTTGACCTCAAAGCTGCAACATCTTGTTTTTGTCTTAAACTGATTTCCAGCCATAGAGACCGTGTTTTTCCTAAACAAAAGCTTTTTTCTGGGTTTTCAACCAAAAAAGGTGTCTTAGGTCACAATTCTTACAAGTTTGATGACATTTGCATGAATACCTGATGCTTTCATCACTTTACGGCCTCAAAGCAGCAACATCTTGTTTTTATGCTCTTAAACTGATTTTCAGCCCGGAGAGACCAAAAGTGGATTTTCCTAAACAAAAGCTTTTTTCTGGGTTTTCAACCAAAGAAGGTGTCTTAGGTCACAATTCTTACAAGTTTGATGACATTTGCATGAATACCTGATGCTTTCATCACTTTATGGCCTCAAAGCAGCAACATCTTGTTTTTATGCTCTTAAAGTGTATTTTCTAAACAAAAGCTTTTTCTGGGTTTTCAAAAAGGTGTCTTAGGTAATTCTTACAAGTTTGATGACATTTGCGAATACCTGATGCTTTCATCACTTTCACGGCCTCAGCAGCAACATCTTGTTTTTATGCTCTTAAACTGATTTTCAGCCATAGAAGACCAAAAGTGTATTTTCTAAACAAAAGCTTTTTCTGGGTTTTCACAAAAGAAGGTGTATTAGGTCACACTTCTTACAAGTTTGATGACATTTGCATGAATACCTGATGCTTTCATCACTTTTATGGCCTCAAAGCAGCAACATCTTGTTTTTATGCTCTTAAACTGATTTTCAGCCATAGAGACCAAAAGTGTATTTTTCTAAACAAAAGCTTTTTTGGGTTTTTCAACCAAAGAAGGTGTCTTAGGTCACAATTCTTACAAGTTTGATGACATTTGCATGAATACCTGATGCTTTCATCACTTCTGCCTCAAAGCAGCAACATCTTGTTTTTATGCTCTTAAACTGATTTTCAGCCCATAGAGACCAAAAGTGTATTTTCTAAACAAAAGCTTTTTCTGGGTTTTCAACCAAAAGGTGTCTTAGGTCACTGAATTCTTACAAGTTTGATGACATTTGCATAAATACCTGATGCTTTCATCACATTACGGCCTCAAAACAGCAACATCTTGTTTTTATGCTCTTAAACTGATTTTCAGCCATAGAGAGACCAAAGTGTATTTTTCTAAACAAAAGCTTTTTCTGGGTTTTTCAACCAAAAGGTGTCTTAGGTCACAATTCTTACAAGTTTGATGACATTTGCATGAATACCTGATGCTTTCATCACTTTACGGCCTCAAAGCAGCAACATCTTGTTTTTATGCTCTTAAACTGATTTTCAGCCTTGAAGACCAAAAGTGTATTTTCCTAAACAAAAGCTTTTTCTGGGTTTTCAACCAAAAAGGTGTCTTAGGTCTGAATCTACAAGTTTGATGACATTTGCATGAATACCTGATGCTTTCATCACTTACGGCCTCAAAGCAGCAACATCTTGTTTTATGCTCTTAAACTGATTTCCAGCCATAGAGAGACCAAAAGTGTATTTTTCTAAACAAAAGCTTTTTCTGGGTTTTCAACCAAAGAAGGTGTCTTAGGTCTGAATTCTTACAAGTTTGATGACATTTGCATGAATACCTGATGCTTTCATCACTTTACGGCCTCAAAGCAGCAACATCTTGTTTTATGCTCTTAAACTGATTTCCAGCCCATAGAGAGACCAATAGTGGATTTTTTCTAAACAAAAGCTTTTTTCTGGGTTTTCAACCAAAGAGGTGTCTTAGGTCACAATTCTTACAAGTTTGATGACATTTGCATGAATACCTGATGCTTTCATCACTTTATGGCCTCAAAAGCAGCAACATCTTGTTTTATGCTCTTAAACTGATTTTCAGCCATAGAGACCAAAAGTGTATTTTCTAAACAAAAGCTTTTTCTGGGTTTTCAACCAAGAACGTGTCTTAGGTCACAATTCCTACAAGTTTGATGACATTTGCATGAATACCTGATGCTTTCATCACTTTATGACCTCAAAGCAGCAACATCTTGTTTTAATGCTCTTAACCTGATTTTCAGCCCTCAGTGAGACCAAAAGTGTATTTTCCTAAACAAAAGCTTTTTACTGGGTTTTCAACCAAAGAAGGTGTCTTAGGTCACAATTCTTACAAGTTTGATGACATTTGCATGAATACCTGATGCTTTCATCACTTTACGGCCTCAAAGCAGCAACATCTTGTTTTTATGCTCTTAAACTGATTTTCAGCCATAGAGAGACCAAAGTGTATTTTTCCTAAACAAAAGCTTTCTGGGTTTTCAACCAAGAAGGTGTCTTAGGTCACAATTCTTACAAGTTTGATGACATTTGCATGAATACCTGATGCTTTCATCACTTCGGCCTCAAAGCAGCAACATCTTGTTTTATGCTCTTAAACTGATTTCCAGCCCGCAGAGAGACCAAAGTGTATTTTCCTAAACAAAAGCTTTTTCTGGGTTTTCAACCAAAGAAGGTGTCTTAGGTCACAATTCTTACAAGTTTGATGACATTTGCATGAATACCTGATGCTTTCATCACTTTACGGCCTCAAAGCAGCAACATCTTGTTTTATGCTCTTAAACTGATTTTCAGCCATAGAGACCAAAGTGTATTTTCCTAAACAAAAGCTTTTTCTGGGTTTTCAACCAAAGAAGGTGTCTTAGGTCTGAATTCTTACAAGTTTGATGACATTTGCATGAATACCTGATGCTTTCATCACTTTACGGCCTCAAAGCAGCAACATCTTGTTTTTATGGTCTTAAACTGATTTCCAGCCAGAGAGACCAAAAGTGTATTTTCCTAAACAAAAGCTTTTTCTGGGTTTTCAACCAAAGAAGGTGTCTTAGGTCACAATTCTTACAAGTTTGATGACATTTGCATGAATACCTGATGCTTTCATCACTTTACTGCCTCAAAGCAGCAACATCTTGTTTTTATGCTCTTAAACTGATTTTCAGCCATAGAGACCAATAGTGTATTTTTCTAAACAAAAGCTTTTTTCTGGGTTTTCAACCAAAAGGTGTCTTAGGTCACAATTCTTACAAGTTTGATGACATTTGCATGAATACCTGATGCTTTCATCACTTTACGGCCTCAAAGCTGCAACATATTGTTTTTATGCTCTTAAACTGATTTCCAGCCAAGAGAGACCAAAGTGTATTTTCCTAAACAAAAGCTTTTTCTGGGTTTTCAACCAAAGAAGGTGTCTTAGGTCACAATTCTTACAAGTTTGATGACATTTGCATGAATACCTGATGCTTTCATCACTTTGACCTCAAAGCAGCAACATCTGTTTTTATGCTCTTAAACTGATTTTCAGCCAGAGAGACCAAAAGTGTATTTTTCTAAACAAAAGCTTTTTCTGGGTTTTCAACCAAAGAAGGTGTCTTAGGTCACAATTCTTACAAGTTTGATGACATTTGCATGAATACCTGATGCTTTCATCACTTTCCCTGGCCTCAAAGCAGCAACATCTTGTTTTTATGCTCTTAAACTGATTTTCAGCCCGCAGAGAGACCAAAAGTGTATTTTTCTAAACAAAAGCTTTTCTGTGTTTTCAACCAAAGAAGGTGTCTTAGGTCACAATTCTTACAAGTTTGATGTCATTTGCATGAATACCTGATGCTTTCATCACTTACGGCCTCAAAGCAGCAACATCTTGTTTTTATGCTCTTAAACTGATTTCCAGCCATAGAGAGACCAAAAGTGTATTTTCCTAAACAAAAGCTTTTTTCTGGGTTTTCAACCAAAGAAGGTGTCTTAGGTCACAATTCTTACAAGTTTGATGACATTTGCATGAATACCTGATGCTTTCATCACTTTACGGCCTCAAAGCAGCAACATCTTGTTTTTATGCTCTTAAACTGATTTCCAGCCGCAGAGAGACCAAAGTGTATTTTCCTAAACAAAAGCTTTTTCTGGGTTTTCAACAAAGAAGGTGTCTTAGGTCACAATTCTTACAAGTTTGATGACATTTGCATGAATACCTGATGCTTTCATCACTTTACGGCCTCAAAGCAGCAACATCTTGTTTTATGCTCTTAAACTGATTTCCAGCCCGAGAGAGACCAAAAGTGTATTTTCCTAAACAAAAGCTTTTTTCTGGGTTTTCAACCAAAGAAGGTGTCTTAGGTCACAATTCTTACAAGTTTGATGACATTTGCATGAATACCTGATGCTTTCATCACTTTATGGCCTCAAAGCAGCAACATCTTGTTTTTATGCTCTTAAACTGATTTTCAGCCATGAGAGACCAAAAGTGTATTTTGCTAAACAAAGCTTTTTTCTGGGTTTTCAACCAAGAAGGTGTCTTAGGTCACAATTCTTACAAGTTTGATGACATTTGCATGAATACCTGATGCTTTCATCACTTTATGGCCTCAAAGCAGCAACATCTTGTTTTTATGCTCTTAAACTGATTTTCAGCCAGCAGAGAGACCAAAAGTGTATTTTCCTAAACAAAAGCTTTTTCTGGGTTTTCAACCAAAGAGGTGTCTTAGGTCACAATTCTTACAAGTTTGATGACATTTGCATGAATACCTGATGCTTTCATCACTTTACGGCCTCAAAGCAGCAACATCTTGTTTTATGCTCTTAAACTGATTTCCAGCCATAGAGAGACCAATAGTGTATTTTTCTAAACAAAAGCTTTTTCTGGGTTTTCAACCAAAGAAGGTGTCTTAGGTCTGAATTCTTACAAGTTTGATGACATTTGCATGAATACCTGATGCTTTCATCACATTACGGCCTCAAAGCAGCAACATCTTGTTTTTATGCTCTTAAACTGATTTTCAGCCAGCAGAGACCAAAAGGGTATTTTCCTAAAGAAAAGCTTTTTCTGGGTTTTCAACCAAAGAAGGTGTCTTAGGTCACAATTATTACAAGTTTGATGACATTTGCATGAATACCTGATGCTTTCATCACTTTACGGCCTCAAAGCAGCAACATCTTGTTTTATGCTCTTAAACTGATTTTCAGCCCGCAGAGAGACCAAAAGTGTATTTTCCTAAACAAAAGCTTTTTCTGGGTTTTCAACCAAGAAGGTGTCTTAGGTCACAATTCTTACAAGTTTGATGACATTTGCATGAATACCTGATGCTTTCATCACTTTACGGCCTCAAAGCAGCAACATCTTGTTTTTATGCTCTTAAACTGATTTTCAGCCCGCAGAGACCAAAAGTGTATTTTCCTAAACAAAAGCTTTTTCCTGGGTTTTCAACCAAAGAAGGTGTCTTAGGTCACAATTCTTACAAGTTTGATGACATTTGCATGAATACCTGATGCTTTCATCACTTTACCGCCTCAAAGCAGCAACATCTTGTTTTTATGCTCTTAAACTGATTTTCAGCCACCAATAGTGGATTTTTCTAAACAAAAGCTTTTTTCTGGGTTTTCAACCAAAGAAGGTGTCTTAGGTCACAATTCCTACAAGTTTGATGACATTTGCATGAATACCTGATGCTTTCATCACTTTACGACCTCAAAGCTGCAACATATTGTTTTTATGCTCTTAAAATGATTTTCAGCCCGCAGAGACCAAAAGTGTATTTTCCTAAACAAAAGCTTTTTTCTGGGTTTTCAACCAAAGACGGTGTCTTAGGTCTAATTCTTACAAGTTTGATGACATTTGCATGAATACCTGATGCTTTCATCACTTTACGGCCTCAAAAGCAGCAACATCTTGTTTTTATGCTCTTAAACTGATTTTCAGCCATAGAGAGACCAAAGTGTATTTTCTAAACAAAAGCTTCTTTCTGCGTTTCCAACCAAAGAAGGTGTCTTAGGTCACAATTCTTACAAGTTTGATGACATTTGCATGAATACCTGATGCTTTCATCACTTTACGGCCTCAAAGCAGCAACATCTTGTTTTTATGCTCTTAAACTGATTTCCAGCCCGCAGAGAGACCAAAGGTGTATTTTTCTGAACAAAAGCTTTTTTCTGGGTTTTCAACCAAAAAAGGTGTCTTAGGTCACAATTCTTACAAGTTTGATGACATTTGCATGAATACCTGATGCTTTCATCACTTTACGGCCTCAAAGCAGCAACATCTTGTTTTTATGCTCTTAAACTGATTTTCAGCCCGAGAGACCAAAAGTGTATTTTCCTAAACAAAAGCTTTTTTCTGGGTTTTCAACCAAAGAAGGTGTCTTAGGTCACAATTCTTACAAGTTTGATGACATTTGCATGAATACCTGATGCTTTCATCACTTTACAGCCTCAAAGCAGCAACATCTTGTTTTTATGCTCTTAAACTGATTTTCAGCCCGCAGAGAGACCAATAGTGGATTTTTCTAAACAAAAGCTTTTTTCTGGGTTTTCAACCAAAGAAGGTGTCTTAGGTCACAATTCTTACAAGTTTGATGACATTTGCATGAATACCTGATGCTTTCATCACTTTACGGCCTCAAAGCAGCAACATCTTGTTTTTATGCTCTTAAACTGATTTTCAGACCGCAGAGAGACCAAAGTGTATTTTCCCAAACAAAAGCTTTTTTCTGCGTTTTCAACCAGAAGGTGTCTTAGGTCACAATTCCTACAAGTTTGATGACATTTGCATGAATACCTGATGCTTTCATCACTTTACGGCCTCAAAGCTGCAACATATTGTTTTTATGCTCTTAAACTGATTTTCAGCCCGCAGAGAGACCAAACGTGTATTTTCCTAAACAAAAGCTTTTTCTGGGTTTTCAACCAAAGAAGGTGTCTTAGGTCACAATTCTTACAAGTTTGATGACATTTGCATGAATACCTGATGCTTTCATCACTTTACGGCCTCAAAGCAGCAACATCTTGTTTTATGCTCTTAAACTGATTTCCAGCCAGAGAGACCAAAGTGTATTTTTCCTAAACAAAAGCTTTTTCTGGGTTTTCAACCAAAGAAGGTGTCTTAGGTCACAATTCTTACAAGTTTGATGACATTTGCATGAATACCTGATGCTTTCATCACTTTACGGCCTCAAAGCAGCAACATCTTGTTTTTATGCTCTTAAACTGATTTCCAGCCCGCAGAGAGACCAAAAGTGTATTTTCCTAAACAAAAGGTTTTTCTGGGTTTTCAACCAAAGAAGGTGTCTTAGGTCACAATTCTTACAAGTTTGATGACATTTGCATGAATACCTGATGCTTTCATCACTTTACGGCCTCAAAGCAGCAACATCTTGTTTTTATGCTCTTAAACTGATTTTCAGCCACAGAGAGACCAAAAGTATTTTCTAAACAAAAGCTTTTTCTGGGTTTTCAACCAAAGAAGGTGTCTTAGGTCACAATTCTTATAAGTTTGATGACATTTGCATGAATACCTGATGCTTTCATCACTTTATGGCCTCAAAGCAGCAACATCTTGTTTTTATGCTCTTAAACTGATTTTCAGCCAGAGAGACCAAAGTGTATTTTCTAAACAAAAGCTTTTTCTGGGTTTTCACCCCAGAAGGTGTCTTAGGTCACAATTCTTACAAGTTTGATGACATTTGCATGAATACCTGATGCTTTCATCACTTTATGGCCTCAAAGCAGCAACATCTTGTTTTATGCTCTTAAACTGATTTCCAGCCCGCAGAGAGACCAAAAGTGTATTTTCCTAAACAAAAGCTTTTTTCTGGTTTTCAACCAAAGAAGGTGTCTTAGGTCACAATTCTTACAAGTTTGATGACATTTGCATGAATACCTGATGCTTTCATCACTTTACGGCCTCAAAGCAGCAACATCTTGTTTTATGCTCTTAAACTGATTTCCAGCCCGCAGAGACCAAAAGTGTATTTTCCTAAACAAAAGCTTTTTTCTGGGTTTTTCAACCAAAGAGGTGTCTTAGGTCACAATTTACAAGTTTGATGACATTTGCATGAATACCTGATGCTTTCATCACTTTACGGCCTCAAAGCAGCAACATCTTGTTTTATGCTCTTAAACTGATTTTCAGCCATAGAGAGACCAAAAGTGTATTTTCCTAAACAAAAGCTTTATGCTCTTAAACTGATTTTCAGCCACAGAGAGACCAAAGTGGATTTTTCCTAAAGCTTTTTCTGGGTTTTCAACCAAAGAAGGTGTCTTAGGTCACAATTCCTACAAGTTTGATGACATTTGCATGAATACCTGATGCTTTCATCACTTTACGGCCTCAAAGCTGCAACATCTTGTTTTATGCTCTTAAACTGATTTTCAGCCCATAGAGAGACCAAAGTGTATTTTCCTAAACAAAAGGCTTTTTTCTGGGTTTTCAACCAAAGAAGGTGTCTTAGGTCACAATTGTTACAAGTTTGATGACATTTGCATGAATACCTGATGCTTTCATCACTTTATGGCCTCAAAGCAGCAACATCTTGTTTTTATGCTCTTAAACTGATTTTCAGCCCGCAGAGAGACCAAAAGTGTATTTTCCTAAACAAAAGCTTTTTTCTGGGTTTTCAACCAAAGAAGGTGTCTTAGGTCACAATTCTTACAAGTTTGATGACATTTGCATGAATACCTGATGCTTTCATCACTTTATGGCCTCAAAGCAGCAACATCTTGTTTTTATGCTCTTAAACTGATTTTCAGCCCGAGAGAGACCAAAGTGTATTTTCCTAAACAAAAGCTTTTTCTGGGTTTTCAACCAAGAAGGTGTCTTAGGTCACAATTCTTACAAGTTTGATGACATTTGCATGAATACCTGATGCTTTCATCACTTTACGGCCTCAAAGCAGCAACATCTTGTTTTATGCTCTTAAACTGATTTCCAGCCTGCAGGGAGCCCAAAAGTGTATTTTCCTAAACAAAAGCTTATTTCTGGGTTTTCAACCAAAGAAGGTGTCTTAGGTCACAATTCTTACAAGTTTGATGACATTTGCATGAATACCTGATGCTTTCATCACTTTCTGCCTCAAAGCAGCAACATCTTGTTTTTATGCTCTTAAACTGATTTTCAGCCGCAGAGAGACCAAAAGTGTATTTTCCCAAACAAAAGCTTTTTTCTGCGTTTTCAACCAAAGAAGGTGTCTTAGGTCACAATTCCTACAAGTTTGATGACATTTGCATGAATACCTGATGCTTTCATCACTTTACGGCCTCAAAGCTGCAACATATTGTTTTTATGCTCTTAAACTGATTTTCAGCCCGCAGAGAGACCAAACGTGTATTTTCCTAAACAAAAGCTTTTTCTGGGTTTTCAACCAAAGAAGGTGTCTTAGGTCACAATTCTTACAAGTTTGATGACATTTGCATGAATACCTGATGCTTTCATCACTTTGGCCTCAAGCAGCAACATCTTGTTTTTATGCTCTTAAACTGATTTTCAGCCGCAGAGAGACCAAAAGTGTATTTTCTAAACAAAAGCTTTTTCTGGGTTTTCAACCAAAGAAGGTGTCTTAGGTCTGAATTCTTACAAGTTTGATGACATTTGCATGAATACCTGATGCTTTCATCACTTTACGGCCTCAAAGCAGCAACATCTTGTTTTTATGCTCTTAAACTGATTTTCAGCCAGAGAGACCAAAAGTGTATTTTCTAAACAAAAGCTTTTTCTGGGTTTTCAACCAAAGAAGGTGTCTTAGGTCAAAATTGTTACAAGTTTGATGACATTTGCATGAATACCTGATGCTTTCATCACTTTATGGCCTCAAAGCAGCAACATCTTGTTTTTATGCTCTTAAACTGATTTCCAGCCCGCAGAGAGACCAAAGTGTATTTTTCCTAAACAAAAGCTTTTTCTGGGTTTTAAACCAAAGAAGGTGTCCTAGGTCACACTTCTTACAAGTGTGATGATATTTGCAGGAATACCTCATGCTTTCATCACTTTACGGCCTCAAAGCAGCAACATCTTGTTTTATGCTCTTAAACTGATTTCCAGCCACAGAGAGACCAATAGTGGATTTTCCTAAACAAAAGCTTTTTCTGGGTTTTCAACCAAAGAAGGTGTCTTAGGTCTGAATTCTTACAAGTTTGATGACATTTGCATAAATACCTGATGCTTTCATCACTTTACGGCCTCAAAGCTGCAACATCTTGTTTTATGCTCTTAAACTGATTTCCAGCCCGCAGAGACCAAAAGTGTATTTTCCTAAACAAAAGCTTTTTCTGGGTTTTCAACCAAAGAAGGTGTCTTAGGTCACAATTCTTACAAGTTTGATGACATTTGCATGAATACCTGATGCTTTCATCACTTTACGGCCTCAAAGCAGCAACATCTTGTTTTTTGCTCTTAAACTGATTTCCAGCCCGCAGAGAGACCACTAGTGGATTTATCTAAACAAAAGCTTTTATCTGGGTTTTCAACCAAGAAGGTGTCTTAGGTCACAATTGTTACAAGTTTGATGACATTTGCATGAATACCTGATGCTTTCATCACTTTATGGCCTCAAAGCAGCAACATCTTGTTTTATGCTCTTAAACTGATTTTCAGCCATAGAAGAGAGACCAAAGTGTATTTTCCTAAACAAAAGCTTTTTTCTGGGTTTCAACCAAGAAGGTGTCTTAGGTCACAATTCTTATAAGTTTGATGACATTTGCATGAATACCTGATGCTTTCATCACTTTACGGCCTCAAAGCAGCAACATCTTGTTTTATGCTCTTAAACTGATTTCCAGCCCGCAGAGACCAAAGTGTATTTTCCTAAACAAAGCTTTTTCTGGGTTTTCAACCAAAGAAGGTGTCTTAGGTCAATTCCTACAAGTTTGTTGACATTTGCATGAATACCTGATGCTTTCATCACTTTACGGCCTCAAAGCAGCAACATCTTGTTTTATGCTCTTAAACTGATTTTCAGCCCGCAGAGAGACCAAAGTGTATTTTCTAAACAAAAGCTTTTTCTGGGTTTTCAACCAAGAAGGTGTCTTAGGTCACAATTCTTACAAGTTTGATGACATTTGCATGAATACCTGATGCTTTCATCACTTTATGGCCTCAAAGCAGCAACATCTTGTTTTTTATGCTCTTAAACTGATTTTCAGCCCCAAGAGACCAAAAGTGTATTTTCCTAAACAAAAGCTTTTTCTGGGTTTTCAACCAAAGAAGGTGTCTTAAGTCACAATTCTTACAAGTTTGATGACATTTGCATGAATACCTGATGCTTTCATCACTTCTGACCTCAAAAGCAACAACATCTTGTTTTTATGCTCTTAAACTGATTTTCAGCCCAGAGAGACCAAAAGTGTATTTTCCTAAACAAAGCTTTTTCTGGGTTTCAACCAAAGAAGGTGTCTTAGGTCACAATTCTTACAAGTTTGATGACATTTGCATGAATACCTGATGCTTTCATCACTTTACGGCCTCAAAGCAGCAACATCTTGATTTTATGCTGTTAAACTGATTTTCAGCCCGCAGAGAGAGACCAAAGTGTATTTTTCTAAACAAAAGCTTTTTTCTGGGTTTTCAACCAAAGAAGGTGTCTTAGGTCACAATTGTTACAAGTTTGATGACATTTGCATGAATACCTGATGCTTTCATCACTTTATGGCCTCAAAGCAGCAACATCTTGTTTTTATGCTCTTAAACTGATTTTCAGCCCGCAGAGACCAATAGTGGATTTTTTTAAACAAAAGCTTTTTTCTGGGTTTTCAACCAAAGAAGGTGTCTTAGGTCACAATTCTTACAAGTTTGATGACATTTGCATGAATACCTGATGCTTTCATCACTTTACGGCCTCAAAGCAGCAACATCTTGTTTTTATGCTCTTAAACTGATTTCCAGCCGGCAGAGAGACCAAAAGTGTATTTTCCTAAACAAAAGCTTTTTTTCTGGGTTTCAACCAAAAGGTCTCTTAGGTCACAATTCCTACAAGTTTGATGACATTTGCATGAATACCTGATGCTTTCATCACTTTACGGCCTCAAAGCAGCAACATCTTGTTTTTATGCTCTTAAACTGATTTCCAGCCTCCAGAGAGACCAAAGTGTATTTTCCTAAACAAAAGCTTTTTCTGGGTTTTCAACCAAAAAGGTGTCTTAGGTCACAAAATTCTTACAAGTTTGATGACATTTGCATGAATACCTGATGCTTTCATCACTTTACGACCTCAAAAGCAGCAACATCTTGTTTTTATGCTCTTAAACTGATTTTCAGCCCAGAGAGAGACCAAAAGTGTATTTTTCTAACCACAAGCTTTTTTCTGGGTTTTCAACCAAAGAAGGTGTCTTAGGTCACAATTCTTACAAGTTTGATGACATTTGCATGAATACCTGATGCTTTCATCACTTTCTGACCTCAAAAGCAGCAACATCTTGTTTTTATGCTCTTAAACTGATTTCCAGCCATGAAGAGAGACCAATAGTGTATTTTCCTAAACAAAAGCTTTTTCTGGGTTTTCAACCAAAGAAGGTGTCTTGAGTCACAATTCTTACAAGTTTGATGACATTTGCATGAATACCTGATGCTTTCATCACTTTACGGCCTCAAAGCAACAACATCTTGTTTTATGCTCTTAAACTGATTTCCAGCCCGCAGAGAGACCAAAAGTGTATTTTCCTAAACAAAGCTTTTTCTGGGTTTCAACCAAGAAGGTGTCTTAGGTCACTGAATTCTTACAAGTTTGATGACATTTGCATCAATACCTGATGCTTTCATCACTTTATGGCCTCAAAGCAGCAACATCTTGTTTTTTATGCTCTTAAACTGATTTTCAGCGCAGCCCAGAGAGACCAAAGTGTATTTTCCTAAACAAAAGCTTTTTCTGGGTTTTCAACCAAAGAAGGTGTCTTAGGTCACAATTTTACAAGTTTGATGACATTTGCATGAATACCTGATGCTTTCATCCTTTACGGCCTCAAAGCAGCAACATCTTGTTTTTATGCTCTTAAACTGATTTCCAGCCCATAGAGAGACCAAAAAGTGTATTTTCTAAACAAAAGCTTTTTCTGGGTTTCAGCAAAAAAGGTGTCTTAGGTCAAAAATTATTTACAAGTTTGATGACATTTGCATGGAATACCTGATGCTTTCATCACTTTACGCCTCAAAGCAGCAACATCTTGTTTTTATGCTCTAAAACTGATTCTCAGCCCGCACAGAGACCAAAAGTGTATTTACCTAAACAAAAGCTGTTCTCTGGGTTTACAACCAAAGAAGGTGTCTTAGGTCAAAATTGTTACAAGTTTGATGACATTTGCATGAATACCTGATGCTTTCATCACTTTACGGCCTCAAAAGCAACATCTTGTTTTATGCTCTTAAACTGATTTCCAGCCCATAGAGACCAATAGTGTATTTTCCTAAACAAAAGCTTTTTCTGGGTTTTCAACCAAAGAAGGTGTCTTAGGTCAANATTCTTACAAGTTTGATGACATTTGCATGAATACCTGATGCTTTCATCACTTTACTGCCTCCAAGCAGCAACATCTTGTTTTATGCTCTTAAACTGATTTCCAGCCCAGAGAGACCAAGTGTATTTTGCTAAACTAGCTTTTTCTGGTTTTTCAACCAAAAAGGTGTCTTAGGTCATTCTAGTTTGATGACATTTGCGCGAATTTTCATCACTTTATAAACAGTTCTCTGCTTCCAGAGAGACCAAAAGTGTATTTTCCTAAACAAAAGCTTTTTTTTTCAACCAAAGAAGGTGTCTTAAGGTCCAAAATTCTTACAAGTTTGATGACATTTGCATGAATACCTGATGCTTTCATCACTTTATAGCCTCAAAGCAGCAACATCTTGTTTTATGTCTTTTAAACTGATTTTCAGTCCGCAGAGAGACCAAAAAGTGTATGATTTTCTAAACAAAAGCTTTTTCTGGGTTTTTCAACCTTAAAGAGAAGGTGTCTTTAGGTCCTGATTCTTACGAGTTTGATGACATTGTGCATGAATACCTGATGCTTTCATCACTTTACGGCCTCAAAAGCAGCAACATCTTGCATTTTTATGCTCTTAAACTGATTTTCAGCCCGCAGCAGAGAGACCAAAGTGTATTTTCCTAAACAAAAGCTTTTTTCTGGGTTTTCAACCAAGAAGGTGTCTTAGGTCACAATTCTTACAAGTTTGATGACATTTGTATATGAATACCTGATGCTTTCATCACTTTACGGCCTCAAAGCAGCAACATCTTGTTTTTATGCTCTTAAACTGATTTCCAGCCCACCAGAGAGACCAAAAGTGATATTTTCCTAAACAAAGCTTTTTCTGGGTTTTCAACCCAAAGAAGGTGTCTTAGGTCTGAATTCTTACAAGTTTGATGACATTTGCATGAATACCTGATGCTTTCATGCTTCTACGGCCTCAAAGCAACAACATCTTGTTTTATGCTCTTAAAGCTGATTTCCAGCCCACCAGAGAGACCAATAGTGGATTTTTTCTAAACAAAAGCTTTTTTTCTGGGTTTTCAACCAAAGAGAAGGTGTCTTAGGTCAAAATTGTACCAAGCTCGATGACATTTCCATGAATACCTGATGCTTTCACCACTCTATGGCCTCAAAGCAGCAACATCTTGTTTTTATGCTCTTAAATTGATTTCAGCCCGCAGAGACCAAAAGTAATATTTTTCCTAAACAAAAAGCTTTTTCTGGGTTTTTCAACAAAGAAGGTGTCTTAGGTCACAATTCTTACAAGTTTTGATGACATTTGCATGAATACCTGATGCTTTCATCACTTTTACGGCCTCACTCAAAGCAGCAACATGTTGTTTTTATGCTCTTAAACTGATTTCCAGCCCGCAGAGAGACCAAAAGTGTATTTTCCTAAACAAAAGCTTTTCTGGGTTTTCAACCAAAGAGAGGTGTCTTAGGTCACAATTCTTATAAGTTTGATGACATTTGCATGAATACCTGATGCTTTCATCACTTTACGGCCTCAAGCAGCAACATCTTGTTTTATGCTCTTAAACTGATTTCCAGCCCGCAGAAGACCAATAGTGATATATTTTTTAAACAAAAGCTTTTTTCTGGGTTTTCAACCAAAGAAGGTGTCTTAGGTCAAAATTCTTACAAGTTTGATGACATTTGCATGAATACCTGATGCTTTCATCACTTTACGGCCTCAAAAGCAGCAACATCTTGTTTTTATGCTCTTAAACTGATTTCCAGCCCGCAGAGAGACCAATAGTGGATTTTTCTAAACAAAAGCTTTTTTCTGGGTTTTCAGCCAAAGAAGGAATTAATAATCTTAGGTCACAATTCTTACAAGTTTGATGACATTTGCATGAATACCTGATGCTTTCATCACTTTTACAACCTTCAAAGCAGCACATCTTGTTTTTATGCTCTTAAACCTGATTTTCCAGCCGCAGAGAGACCAATAGTGTATTTTTTCTAAACAAAGCTTTCTGGGTTTTTCAACCAAAGAGAAGGTGTCTTAGGTCACAATTCTTACAAGTTTGATGACATTTGCATGAATACCTGATGCTTTCATCGCACTTTACGGGCCTCAAAAGCAGCAACATCTTGTTTTATGCTCTTAAACTGATTTTCATAGAGAGACCAAAGTCAATATTTTCCTAAACAAAAGCTTTTTCTGGGTTTTTCAACCAAAGAGCAAGGTGGTCTTTAGGTCAAAGAATTGTTACAAGTTTGATGACATTGCGCATGAATACCTGATGCTTTCATCATCTTCTGACCTCAAAAGCAGCAACATCTTGTTTTTAACATTCACTCTTAAACTGAATTTTTCAGCCACGCAGAGAGACCAAAAGTTATTTTTACCTAAACAAAAAGCTTTTTCTGGGTTTTTCAACCAAAGAAGGTGTCTTAGGTCACAATTCTTACAAGTTTGATGACATTTGCATGAATACCTGATGCTTTCATCACTTCTACGGCCTCAAAGCAGCAACATCTTGTTTTATGCTCATAAACTGATTTCCAGCCATGAAGACCAATAGTGTATTTTTCTAAACAAAAAGCTTTTTCTGGGTTTTCAAAGAAGGTGTCTTAGGTCACAATTCTTACAAGTTTGATGACATTTGCATGAATACCTGATGCTTTCATCACTTTACGGCCTCAAAAGCAGCAACATCTTGTTTTTTATGCTCTTAAACTGATTTTCCAGCCCGCAGAGAGAGACCAAAGTGTATTTTCTAAACAAAAGCTTTTTCTGGGTTTCAACCAAAGAGGTGTCTTAAATTGGAGTCTTTACAAGTTTGATGACATTTGCATGAATACCTGATGCTTTCATCACTTTTATGGCCTCAAAGCAGCAACATCTTGTTTTTATGCTCTTAAACTGATTTTCAGCCACGCGCATGAGAGACCAATAGTGTATTTTCTAAACAAAAGCTTTTTCTGGGTTTTCAACCAAAAGGTGTCTTAGGTCACAATTCTTAAGTTTGATGACATTGCATGAATACCTGATGCTTTCATCACTTTACGGCCTCAAAAGCAACAACATCTTGTTTTATGCTCTTAAACTGATTTCCAGCCATAGAGACCAATAGTGGATTTTTAAACAAAAAGCTTTTTTTCTGGGTTTTTCCAACCAAAGAAGGTGTCTTAGGTCACAATTATTTACAAGTTTGATGACATTTGCATGAATACCTGATGCTTTCATCACTTTACGGCCTCAAAAGCAGCAACTTGTCTTGTTTTATGCTCTTAAACTGATTTCCAGCCCGCAGAGAGAGACCAATAGTGGATTTTTTCTAAACAAAAGCTTTTCTGGGTTTTCAACCAAAGAAGGTGTCTTAGGTCCACCAATTCTTACAAGTTTGATGCTCATATTGCACTTGAATACCTGATGCTTTCATCACTTTTACGGCCTCAAAGCAGCAACATCTTGTTTTTATGCTCTTAAGCTGATTTTTTCAAGCCCATAGAGAGACCAAAATAGTGTATTTTTCCTAAACAAAAAGCTTTTTCTGGGTTTTTCAACCGAGGTGTCTTAGGTCACAATTCTTACAAGTTTGATGACATTTGCATGAATACCCTGATGCTTTCATCACTTTCTGACCTCAAAAGCAGCAACATCTTATGTTTTTATGCTCTTAAACTGATTTTTCAGCCATAGAGAGAGACCAATAGTGGATTTTTCTAAACAAAAAGCTTTTTCTGGGTTTTCAACCAAAGAAAGGTGTCTTAGGTCAAAATGGTGTTACAGGATTTGATGACATTTGCATGAATACCTGATGCTTTCATCACTTTATGGCCTCCAGCAACAACATCTTGTTTTTATGCTCTTCAAACTGATTTTCAGCCATGAGAGACCAATAAGTGTATTTTCCTAAACAAAAAGCTTTTTTCTGGGTTTTCAACCAAAGAAGGTGTCTTAGGTCTGGTATTATTTACAAGTTTGATGACATTTGCATGAAGATACCTGATATAGCTTTCATCACTTTTCACGGACCTCAAACAGCAACATCTTGTTTTTATGCTCTTAAACTGATTTCCAGCCACATTAGAGAGACCAAAAAGTAAATTTTTTTCTAAAACCAAAGCTTTTTCTGGGTTTTCAACCAAGAAGGTGTCTTAGGTCACAATTGTTACTAGGATTTGATGACATTTATGAATACCCTGATGCTTTCATCACTTTACGGCTAAAAGCAGCAACATCTTGTTTTTATGCTCTTAAACTGATTTCCAGCCCACAGAGAGGTATGGTGGATTTTTTTCTAAGCAAAAAGCTTTTTCTGGGTTTCAACCCAAAAGAAGATTAATGTAGGTCACAATTCTTACAAGTTTGATGACATTTGCATGAATACCTGATGCTTTCCTTCACTTTTCAGCCTCAACAACAACATCATTTTCTCTTAACTGATTTTCAACCCATAGAGAGACCAAGTGTATTTTCTAAATAACTTTTCAGTTTTCATGAAGGTGTCTTAAGAGTCAAAATTGTTACAAGTTTGATGACATTTGCATGAATACCTGATGCTTTCATCACTTCTGACCTCAAAGCAGCAACATCTTGTTTTATGCTCTTAAGCTGTTCCAGCCATAGAGAGACCAATAATTGGATTTTTCTAAACAAGCTTTCTGGGTTTTCAGCCAAAGAGGTGTCTTAGGTCACAATTCTTAGGATTTGATGACATTTGCATAGAATACCTGATGCTTTCATCACTTCTGACCTCAAAGCAGCAACATCTTGTTTTTATGCTCTTAAGCTTCGATTTCCAGCCATGAAGACCAAAGTGTATTTTTCACAAACAAAGCTTTTTTCTGGGTTTCAACAAAAAGGGGTTTTTGCAGGTTTCAAGTTTGATGACATTTGCAGAAAACCTGATGCTTTCATCCTTTTTGCCTCAAAAACACAACATCTTGTTTTTTTTTTAAAAGATTTTCACCCCAAAAAGACCAAAAGGTTTTTCCCAAACAAAAAACTTTTTTCTGGGTTTTCACAAAAAAAGGTGTCTTAGGTCCCAATTCTTACAAATTTGATGACATTTGCATGAAAACCTGTCTTCCCTCACTTTGGCCTCAAAGCAAAACATCTTGTTTTATGCTCTTAAACGATTTTTCAGCCCCAGGGGAACCCAAAAATTATTTTTTTAAAAAAAAGCTTTTTTTGGGTTTTCAACCAAAAAGGTGTCTTGGTCAAAATTTTTAAAAATTTGATGAATTTGTGAATACCGTCTTTATACTTTTTGGCCTCAAAAACAGCAACATCTTGTTTTATTTTAAATGATTTTTACCCGAAGACCAAAAAGATTTTTCTAAACAAAAAACTTTTTTTGGGTTTTTAACAAAAAAAGGTGTCTTAGGTCAAATTTTAAAGTTTGATGACATTTCTGAATCCATTTTCATCCTTTGGCCTCAAAGCCCAAAATCTTGTTTTTTGTCAAAAAAGATTTTCAGCCCGAGAGACCAAAGTGGATTTTTCTAAAAAAGCTTTTTTTTTGGGTTTTTAACCAAAAGGGTTTTTAGGTCACAATTTTAAGTTTGATGACATTTTCTGAATACCTGACTTTCATCCTTTTGGCCTCAAAGCAGCAACATCTTGTTTTTATGTAACTGATTTCCCGCCCCGAGAGACCAAAAAAGTTTTTCTCGCTTTTTCTGGTTTTTAAAAAGGGGGGGCAGGCCCCAAAAAAATTTTTTTTTCAAAACCTGGTTTCACAAGGCCCAAAAGGAAAATTTGTTTTTTTGTCTTAAAATTTTAGCCCCAAAGGGAACCAATATGGTTTTTTTTTAAAAAAGAAATTTTTTTTTGGGCAAAAAAAAATTTTTTTTTAAACAAGTTTTTTTTTTTTCAGAATCCCGTCTTTATTTTGAGCCTGCAAAAACTTGTTTTTATTTAAAATTTTCCGCCCCAAGACCCAAAATTTTTTTTCCTAAACGTTTTTTTTTTTTAAAAAAAAGGGGTTTTTACAATTTTTGTTTTTAAAAAAAATCCTGTCTTTTTTATTTAGCTGCAAATTTTTTATGCTTTAAAAAATTTGCCCAAAGGAACCCAAAATGGTTTTTTCAAAAATTTTTTCGGGAAACCAAAGGGGGTTTTCAAAATTTTTTTGTTTAACAGAGAAACCTAGTTTCCCTTTTTGGTGCGAAAATTTGTTTTTATGTCTTAAAAATTTTTTTGCCCCAAGAGCCCAAATGTTTTTTAAAAAAATTTTTTCGGGCAAAAAAGGGGTTTTCCAAATTTTTTAAAATTTTGTTTCAAAAGTGCTTTCACCTTTACCCTAAAAAAAAATCTTTTTTTTATGCTTTAAACTTTTCGCCCCAAAGACCAAAAATTTTTTTTAAACGTTTTTCGGGCCCCCAAAAAAGGGGTTTTTCAAATTTCCAAAAGGGGCTTTGTAATTTTTTTTTGGGTCAAACGAAATTTTTTTTTATTTTTTTTTTTTTTTTTTTTTTTTTTTTTTTTTTTTTTTTTTTTTTTTTTTTTTTTTTTTTTTTTTTTTTTTTTTTTTTTTTTTTTTTTTTTTTTTTTTTTTTTTTTTTTTTTTTTTTTTTTTTTTTTTTTTTTTTTTTTTTTTTTTTTTTTTTTTTTTTTTTTTTTTTTTTTTTTTTTTTTTTTTTTTTTTTTTTTTTTTTTTTTTTTTTTTTTTTTTTTTTTTTTTTTTTTTTTTTTTTTTTTTTTTTTTTTTTTTTTTTTTCTTTTTTTTTTTATTTTTTTTTTTTTTTTTTTTTTTTTTTTTTTTTTTTTTTTTTTTTTTTTTACCCCTCAAAGCGCAACATTTGTTTTTTTGCTCTTAAACTGATTTTCAGCCCGCAAAAGACCAAAGTGTATTTTCCCAAACAAAAGCTTTTTTCTGGGTTTTCAACCAAAGAAAGGGGTCTTTGGTCACAATTGCTACAGGTTTGATGACATTTGCATGAATACCTGATGCTTTCATCACTTTACACGGCCTCAAAGCAGCAACATCTGTTTTTTTTGCTCTTAAACTGATTTCCCGCCCGCAGAGAGAGCCCAAAATGATTTTTCTAAACAAAGCTTTTTCTGGTTTTTTAACCAAAAAAAGGTGTCTTAGGTCACAATTCTTTCAAGTTTGATGACATTTGCATGAATACCTGATGCTTTCATCACTTTACGGCCTCAAAAACAGCAACATCTTGTTTTTTTGCTCTTAAACTGATTTTCAGCCGCAGAGAGACCAATAGTGGATTTTTTCTAAACAAAGCTTTTTCTGGGTTTCAACCAAAAAAAGGTTCTTAGGTCCTTGTTAAAGTTTGATGACATTTGCATGAATACCTGATGCTTTCATCACTTTACGGCCTCAAAAACAGCAACATCTTGTTTTATGCTCTTAACTGATTTTCAGCCCGCAGAAGACCAAAGTGATTTTTCTAAACAAAAGCTTTTTTCTGGGTTTTTAACAAAAGAAGGTGTCTTAGGTCACAATTCCTAAAATTTGATGACATTTGCATGAATACCTGATGCTTTCATCACTTTCGCCTCAAAGCGCAACATTTGTTTTTATGCTCTTAAACTGATTTCAGCCCGCAAAAGACCAATAGTGGATTTTCTAAACAAAAACTTTTTTCTGGGTTTTCAACCAAAGAAGGTGTCTTAGGTCCATTCTTACAAGGTTTGATGACATTTGCATGAATCTGATGCTTTCATCACTTTACGGCCTCAAAGCAGCAACATCTTGTTTTTATGCTCTTAAACTGATTTCCAGCCCGCAGAGAGACCAAAAGTGTATTTTCCTAAACAAAAGCTTTTCTGGGTTTTCAACCAAAGAAAGGGGTCTTAGGTCAAATTCTTACAAGTTTGATGACATTTGCATGAATACCTGATGCTTTCATCACTTTACGGCCTCCAAGCAACATCTTGTTTTTATGCTCTTAAACTGATTTCCAGCCCGCAAAAGAGACCAAAAGTGTATTTTCCTAAACAAAAGCTTTTTTGGGTTTTTCAACCAAAGAAGGTGTCTTAGGTCACAATTCCCCAAATTTGATGACATTTGCATGAATACCTGATGCTTTCATCACTTTAGGGCCTCAAAACGCAACATTTGTTTTTATGTCTTAAACTGATTTTCAGCCCAGAAGACCAAAGTGTATTTTCCTAAACAAAAACTTTTTTTTGGGTTTTCAACCAAAGAAAAGGGGCTTAGGTCCAATTCTTAAGGGTTTTATGACATTTGCATGAATACCTGATGCTTTCATCACTTTTTCGGCCTCAAAGCAGCAACATCTTGTTTTTATGCTCTTAAACTGATTTCCCGCCCGCAGAGAGACCCAAAAATTATTTTCCTAAACAAAGCTTTTTTTGGGTTTTTAACCAAAGAGGGGTCTTAGGTCACAATTCTTACAAGTTTGATGACATTTGCATGAATACCTGATGCTTTCATCACTTTACGGCCTCAAAGCAGCAACATCTTGTTTTTATGCTCTTAAACTGATTTTCAGCCGCAGAGAGACCAATAGTGGATTTTTCTAAACAAAAGCTTTTTTCTGGGTTTTCAACCAAAGAAGGTGTCTTAGGTCACAATTGTTACAAGTTTGATGACATTTGCATGAATACCTGATGCTTTCATCACTTTACGGCCTCAAAGCAGCAACATCTTGTTTTTATGCTCTTAAACTGATTTTCAGCCCGCAGAGAGACCAATAGTGGATTTTTCTAAACAAATTCTTTTTTCTGGGTTTTCAACCAAAGAAGGTTCTAGGTCTGAATTCTTAAGGTTTGATGACATTTGCATGAATACCTGATGCTTTCATCACTTCGGCCTCAAACAGCAACATCTTGTTTTTATGCTCTTAAACTGATTTTCAGCCGCAGAGAGACCAAAAGTGATATTTTCTAAACAAAAGCTTTTTTCTGGGTTTTCAACCAAAGAAGGTGTCTTAGGTCAATTCTTACAAGTTTGATGACATTTGCATGCGAATACCTGATGCTTTCATCACTTTACGCTCAAAAGCAGCAACATCTTGTTTTATGCTCTTAAACTGATTTCCAGCCGCAAGAGACCAAAAGTGGATTTTCTAAACAAAAGCTTTTTTCTGGGTTTTCAACAAAGAAGGTGTCTTAGGTCAAATTTTAAAGTTTATGACATTTGCATGAATACCTGATGCTTTCATCACTTTACGGCCTCAAAGCAGCAACATCTTGTTTTTATGCTCTTAAACTGATTTTCAGCCCGCAGAGAGACCAAAAGTGTATTTTCCTAAACAAAAGCTTTTTTCTGGGTTTTCAACCAAAGGTGTCTTAGGTCACAATTCTTATAAGTTTGATGACATTTGCATGAATACCTGATGCTTTCATCACTTTACGGCCTCAAAGCAGCAACATCTTGTTTTTATGCTCTTAAACTGATTTCCAGCCCGCAGAGAGACCAAAGTGGATTTTTCTAAACAAAAGCTTTTTCTGGGTTTTCAACCAAGAAGGTGTCTTAGGTCACAATTCTTACAAGTTTGATGACATTTGCATGAATACCTGATGCTTTCATCACTTTACGGCCTCAAAGCAGCAACATCTTGTTTTTATGCTCTTAAACTGATTTTCAGCCCGCAGAGACCAAAGTGTATTTTCCTAAACAAAAGCTTTTTTCTGGGTTTTCTCAACCAAAGAAGGTGTCTTAGGTCTAATCTTACAGTTTGATGACATTTGCATGAATACCTGATGCTTTCATCACTTTACGGCCTCAAAGCAGCAACATCTTGTTTTTATGCTCTTAAACTGATTTTCAGCCCGCAGAGACCAAAAGTGTATTTTCCTAAACAAAAGCTTTTTTTTGGGTTTTCAACCGAAGGTGTCTTAGGTCCAATTCTTATAAGTTTGATGACATTTGCATGAATACCTGATGCTTTCATCCTTTCGGGCCCCAAACAACAACATCTTGTTTTTTTGCTCTTAAACTGATTTTCAGCCCAGAAAAGAAATAGTGGATTTTTCTAAACAAAAGCTTTTTTCTGGGTTTTCAACCAAAGGTGTCTTAGGTCTG
The DNA here is from genome assembly GCA_036178185.1 of Liparis tanakae. NCBI lineage: Eukaryota > Metazoa > Chordata > Actinopteri > Perciformes > Liparidae > Liparis > Liparis tanakae. Next base: position 421,767 of record JAYMGU010000049.1, read on the forward strand.
AATTCTTACACGTTTGATGACATTTTTCATGATACCTGATGCTTTCATACTTTATGGCCTCAAAGCAGCAACATCTTGTTTATGCTCTTAAACTGATTTCCAGCCCGCAGAGAGACCAAAGTTTATTTTCCCAAACAAAAGCTTTTTCTGGGTTTTCAACCAAAGAAGGTGTCTTAGGTCACAATTCTTATAAGTTTGATGACATTTGCATGAATACCTGATGCTTTCATCACTTTACAGCCTCAAAACAGCAATATCTTGTTTCTATGCTCTTAACTGATTTTTTAGGGCCCCCAGAGGCCAATAGTGGATTTTTCTAAACAAAAGCTTTTTTTGGGTTTTCAACCAAAGAGGTGTCTTAGGGCCAATTCTTACAGTTTGATGACATTTGCATGAAAACCTGATGCTTTCATCACTTTACCGCTTCAAAAGCAACAACATGTTGTTTTTATGCTCTTAAACTGATTTTCAGCGACCAATAGTGGATTTTTCTCAACAAAAACTTTTTTTTGGGTTTTCAACCAAAGAAGGTGTCTTAGGTCTGAATTCTTACAAGTTTGATGACATTTTCTGAATACCTGATCTTTCATCACTTTACGGCCTCAAAGCACAACATCTTGTTTTTTTACTCTTAAACTGATTTTTTAGCCCGAGAGACCAATAGTTGATTTTTCTAAACAAAAGCTTTTTCTGGGTTTTCAACAAAGAAAGGGGTCTTAGGTCACAATTCTTATAATTTGATGACATTTGCATGAATACCTGATGCTTTCATCACTTTACGGCCTCAAAAGCAACAACATCTTGTTTTTTTGCTCTTAAACTGATTTTAGCCCGCAGAGACCAATAATGGATTTTTTTAAACAAAAACTTTTTCTGGGTTTTCAACCAAAGAAAAGTGTCTTAGGTCAAATTCTTACAAGTTTGATGACATTTATGGAATACCTGATGCTTTTTATCACTTTACGGCCTCAAAGCACAACATCTTGTTTTATCTCTTAAACTGATTTCCAGCCCGCAGAGAGACCAATGTTATTTTCTAAACAAAAGCTTTTTCTGGGTTTTCAACCAAAAAAGGTGTCTTAGGTCTGTTTTAAAGTTTGATGACATTTGCTGAATCCTGATCTTTCATCACTTTGCCTCAAAAAGCAACATCTTGTTTTTATTTTAAACTATTTTAGCCGGAAAAGACCAAAATTTATTTTTCTAAACAAAAAAAAATTTTTTTTGGGTTTTCAACAAAAAAGGGTTGGGGCAAAAATTTTACAAGTTTGATGAACATGAATACCTGTCTTTATCCTTTACGGCCTCAAAGCAGCAACATCTTGTTTTTATGCTCTTAACATTTTTACCCCCCAAAAAGACCAAAGTGATTTTCTAAACAAAAGCTTTTTTTTGGGTTTTTAACCCAAAAAAGGTGTTTAGGTCTGGTTTAAAGTTTATGACATTTGCATGAATACCTGATGCTTTCATCACTTTAGGCCTCAAAGCACAACATCTTGTTTTTTTTGCTCTTAATGATTTTCAGCCCGCAGAGAAAAAGGGTTTTTTTCTAAACAAAAGCTTTTTTTTGGGTTTTCAACCAAGAAGGTGTTTGGTCCAAAATTTTTACAAGTTTGATGCATTTGCATGAAAACCTGATGCTTTCATCACTTTACGGCTTTAAAACGCCAAAACTTGTTTTTTTGTCTTAAACTGATTTTCAGCCCGCAGAGACCAAAGTGGATTTTTTCTAAAAAAGCTTTTTTTGGGTTTTTTAACCAAGAAGGTGTCTTGGTCACAATTCTTATAAGTTTGATGACATTTCTGAATACCTGATGCTTTTTATCCTTTACGGCCTCAAAGCACAACATCTTGTTTTTTT
>JAYMGU010000049.1:424127-443998 GCA_036178185.1 Liparis tanakae
AACCCAGAAAATAGCTTTTGTTTAGGAAAATACACTTTTGGTCTCTCTGCGGGCTGAAAATCAGTTTAAGAGCATAAAAACTAGATGTTGCTGCTTTGAGGCAGTAAAGTGATGAAAGCATCAGGTATTCATGAAAATGTCATCAAACTTGTAAGAATTGAGTGCTAAGACACTTTCTTTGGTTGAAAACCCAGAAAATAGCTTTTGTTTAGGAAAATACACTTTTGGTCTCTCTGCGGGCTGAAAATCAGTTTAAGAGCATAAAACTAGATGTTGCTGCTTTGAGGCAGTAAAGTGATGAAAGCATCAGGTATTCATGAAAATGTCATCAAACTTGTAAGAATTGAGTGCTAAGACACTTTCTTTGGTTGAAAACCCAGAAAATAGCTTTTGTTTAGGAAAATACACTTTTGGTCTCTCTGCGGGCTGAAAATCAGTTTAAGAGCATAAAAACTAGATGTTGCTGCTTTGAGGCAGTAAAGTGATGAAAGCATCAGGTATTCATGAAAATGTCATCAAACTTGTAAGAATTGAGTGCTAAGACACTTTCTTTGGTTGAAAACCCAGAAAATAGCTTTTGTTTAGGAAAATACACTTTTGGTCTCTCTGCGGGCTGAAAATCAGTTTAAGAGCATAAAAACTAGATGTTGCTGCTTTGAGGCAGTAAAGTGATGAAAGCATCAGGTATTCATGAAAATGTCATCAAACTTGTAAGAATTGAGTGCTAAGACACTTTCTTTGGTTGAAAACCCAGAAAATAGCTTTTGTTTAGGAAAATACACTTTTGGTCTCTCTGGCTGAAAATCAGTTTAAAAGCATAAAACTAGATGTTGCTGCTTTGAGGCAGTAAAGTGATGAAAGCATCAGGTATTCATGAAAATGTCATCAAACTTGTAAGAATTGAGTGCTAAGACACTTTCTTTGGTTGAAAACCCAGAAAATAGCTTTTGTTTAGGAAAATACACTTTTGGTCTCTCTGCGGGCTGAAAATCAGTTTAAGAGCATAAAAACTAGATGTTGCTGCTTTGAGGCAGTAAAGTGATGAAAGCATCAGGTATTCATGAAAATGTCATCAAACTTGTAAGAATTGAGTGCTAAGACACTTTCTTTGGTTGAAAACCCAGAAAATAGCTTTTGTTTAGGAAAATACACTTTTGGTCTCTCTGCGGGCTGAAAATCAGTTTAAGAGCATAAAAACTAGATGTTGCTGCTTTGAGGCAGTAAAGTGATGAAAGCATCAGGTATTCATGAAAATGTCATCAAACTTGTAAGAATTGAGTGCTAAGACACTTTCTTTGGTTGAAAACCCAGAAAATAGCTTTTGTTTAGGAAAATACACTTTTGGTCTCTCTGCGGGCTGAAAATCAGTTTAAGAGCATAAAAACTAGATGTTGCTGCTTTGAGGCAGTAAAGTGATGAAAGCATCAGGTATTCATGAAAATGTCATCAAACTTGTAAGAATTGAGTGCTAAGACACTTTCTTTGGTTGAAAACCCAGAAAATAGCTTTTGTTTAGGAAAATACACTTTTGGTCTCTCTGCGGGCTGAAAATCAGTTTAAGAGCATAAAAACTAGATGTTGCTGCTTTGAGGCAGTAAAGTGATGAAAGCATCAGGTATTCATGAAAATGTCATCAAACTTGTAAGAATTGAGTGCTAAGACACTTTCTTTGGTTGAAAACCCAGAAAATAGCTTTTGTTTAGGAAAATACACTTTTGGTCTCTCTGCGGGCTGAAAATCAGTTTAAGAGCATAAAAACTAGATGTTGCTGCTTTGAGGCAGTAAAGTGATGAAAGCATCAGGTATTCATGAAAATGTCATCAAACTTGTAAGAATTGAGTGCTAAGACACTTTCTTTGGTTGAAAACCCAGAAAAAAAGTGTATTTCCTTTTGTTTAGGAAAATACACTTTTGGTCTCTCTGCGGGCTGAAAATCAGTTTAAGAGCATAAAACTAGATGTTGCTGCTTTGAGGCAGTAAAGTGATGAAAGCATCAGGTATTCATGAAAATGTCATCAAACTTGTAAGAATTGAGTGCTAAGACACTTTCTTTGGTTGAAAACCCAGAAAATAGCTTTTGTTTAGGAAAATACACTTTTGGTCTCTCTGCGGGCTGAAAATCAGTTTAAGAGCATAAAACTAGATGTTGCTGCTTTGAGGCAGTAAAGTGATGAAAGCATCAGGTATTCATGAAAATGTCATCAAACTTGTAAGAATTGAGTGCTAAGACACTTTCTTTGGTTGAAAACCCAGAAAATAGCTTTTGTTTAGGAAAATACACTTTTGGTCTCTCTCTCTCTGCGGGCTGAAAATCAGTTTAAGAGCATAAAAACTAGATGTTGCTGCTTTCAGGCAGTAAAGTGATGAAAGCATCAGGTATTCATGAAAATGTCATCAAACTTGTAAGAATTGAGTGCTAAGACACTTTCTTTGGTTGAAAACCCAGAAAATAGCTTTTGTTTAGGAAAATACACTTTTGGTCTCTCTCCGGGCTGAAAATCAGTTTAAGAGCATAAAAGCTAGATGCTGCTGCTTGCGGGCAGTAAAGTGATGAAAGCATCAGGTATTCATGAAAATGTCATCAAACTTGTAAGAATTGAGTGCTAAGACACTTTCTTTGGTTGAAAACCCAGAAAATAGCTTTTGTTTAGGAAAATACACTTTTGGTCTCTCTGCGGGCTGAAAATCAGTTTAAGAGCATAAAACTAGATGTTGCTGCTTTGAGGCAGTAAAGTGATGAAAGCATCAGGTATTCATGAAAATGTCATCAAACTTGTAAGAATTGAGTGCTAAGACACTTTCTTTGGTTGAAAACCCAGAAAATAGCTTTTGTTTAGGAAAATACACTTTTGGTCTCTCTCGGGCTGAAAATCAGTTTAAGAGCATAAAACTAGATGTTGCTGCTTTGAGGCAGTAAAGTGATGAAAGCATCAGGTATTCATGAAAATGTCATCAAACTTGTAAGAATTGAGTGCTAAGACACTTTCTTTGGTTGAAAACCCAGAAAATAGCTTTTGTTTAGGAAAATACACTTTTGGTCTCTCTGCGGGCTGAAAATCAGTTTAAGAGCATAAAAACTAGATGTTGCTGCTTTGAGGCAGTAAAGTGATGAAAGCATCAGGTATTCATGAAAATGTCATCAAACTTGTAAGAATTGAGTGCTAAGACACTTTCTTTGGTTGAAAACCCAGAAAATAGCTTTTGTTTAGGAAAATACACTTTTGGTCTCTCTGCGGGCTGAAAATCAGTTTAAGAGCATAAAAACTAGATGTTGCTGCTTTGAGGCAGTAAAGTGATGAAAGCATCAGGTATTCATGAAAATGTCATCAAACTTGTAAGAATTGAGTGCTAAGACACTTTCTTTGGTTGAAAACCCAGAAAATAGCTTTTGTTTAGGAAAATACACTTTTGGTCTCTCTGCGGGCTGAAAATCAGTTTAAGAGCATAAAAACTAGATGTTGCTGCTTTGAGGCAGTAAAGTGATGAAAGCATCAGGTATTCATGAAAATGTCATCAAACTTGTAAGAATTGAGTGCTAAGACACTTTCTTTGGTTGAAAACCCAGAAAATAGCTTTTGTTTAGGAAAATACACTTTTGGTCTCTCTGCGGGCTGAAAATCAGTTTAAGAGCATAAAAACTAGATGTTGCTGCTTTGAGGCAGTAAAGTGATGAAAGCATCAGGTATTCATGAAAATGTCATCAAACTTGTAAGAATTGAGTGCTAAGACACTTTCTTTGGTTGAAAACCCAGAAAATAGCTTTTGTTTAGGAAAATACACTTTTGGTCTCTCTGCGGGCTGAAAATCAGTTTAAGAGCATAAAACTAGATGTTGCTGCTTTGAGGCAGTAAAGTGATGAAAGCATCAGGTATTCATGAAAATGTCATCAAACTTGTAAGAATTGAGTGCTAAGACACTTTCTTTGGTTGAAAACCCAGAAAATAGCTTTTGTTTAGGAAAATACACTTTTGGTCTCTCTGCGGGCTGAAAATCAGTTTAAGAGCATAAAACTAGATGTTGCTGCTTTGAGGCAGTAAAGTGATGAAAGCATCAGGTATTCATGAAAATGTCATCAAACTTGTAAGAATTGAGTGCTAAGACACTTTCTTTGGTTGAAAACCCAGAAAATAGCTTTTGTTTAGAAAAATACACTTTTGGTCTCTCTCTGCGGGCTGAAAATCAGTTTAAGAGCATAAAAACTAGATGTTGCTGCTTTGAGGCAGTAAAGTGATGAAAGCATCAGGTATTCATGAAAATGTCATCAAACTTGTAAGAATTGAGTGCTAAGACACTTTCTTTGGTTGAAAACCCAGAAAATAGCTTTTGTTTAGGAAAATACACTTTTGGTCTCTCTGCGGGCTGAAAATCAGTTTAAGAGCATAAAAACTAGATGTTGCTGCTTTCAGGCAGTAAAGTGATGAAAGCATCAGGTATTCATGAAAATGTCATCAAACTTGTAAGAATTGAGTGCTAAGACACTTTCTTTGGTTGAAAACCCAGAAAATAGCTTTTGTTTAGGAAAATACACTTTTGGTCTCTCTGCGGGCTGAAAATCAGTTTAAGAGCATAAAACTAGATGTTGCTGCTTTCAGGCAGTAAAGTGATGAAAGCATCAGGTATTCATGAAAATGTCATCAAACTTGTAAGAATTGAGTGCTAAGACACTTTCTTTGGTTGAAAACCCAGAAAATAGCTTTTGTTTAGGAAAATACACTTTTGGTCTCTCTGCGGGCTGAAAATCAGTTTAAGAGCATAAAAACTAGATGTTGCTGCTTTCAGGCAGTAAAGTGATGAAAGCATCAGGTATTCATGAAAATGTCATCAAACTTGTAAGAATTGAGTGCTAAGACACTTTCTTTGGTTGAAAACCCAGAAAATAGCTTTTGTTAAGAAAATACACTTTTGGTCTCTCTCTGCGGGCTGAAAATCAGTTTAAGAGCATAAAAACTAGATGTTGCTGCTTTGAGGCAGTAAAGTGATGAAAGCATCAGGTATTCATGAAAATGTCATCAAACTTGTAAGAATTGAGTGCTAAGACACTTTCTTTGGTTGAAAACCCAGAAAATAGCTTTTGTTTAGGAAAATACACTTTTGGTCTCTCTGCGGGCTGAAAATCAGTTTAAGAGCATAAAAACTAGATGTTGCTGCTTTGAGGCAGTAAAGTGATGAAAGCATCAGGTATTCATGAAAATGTCATCAAACTTGTAAGAATTGAGTGCTAAGACACTTTTTTTGGTTGAAAACCCAGAAAATAGCTTTTGTTTAGGAAAATACACTTTTGGTCTCTCTGCGGGCTGAAAATCAGTTTAAGAGCATAAAAACTAGATGTTGCTGCTTTGAGGCAGTAAAGTGATGAAAGCATCAGGTATTCATGAAAATGTCATCAAACTTGTAAGAATTGAGTGCTAAGACACTTTCTTTGGTTGAAAACCCAGAAAATAGCTTTTGTTTAGGAAAATACACTTTTGGTCTCTATAGCTTACAAATCAGTTTAAGAGCATAAAACTAGATGTTGCTGCTTTGAGGCAGTAAAGTGATGAAAGCATCAGGTATTCATGAAAATGTCATCAAACTTGTAAGAATTGAGTGCTAAGACACTTTCTTTGGTTGAAAACCCAGAAAATAGCTTTTGTTTAGGAAAAATACACTTTGGTCTCTCTGCGGGCTGAAAATCAGTTTAAGAGCATAAAACTAGATGTTGCTGCTTTCAGGCAGTAAAGTGATGAAAGCATCAGGTATTCATGAAAATGTCATCAAACTTGTAAGAATTGAGTGCTAAGACACTTTCTTGGTTGAAAACCCAGAAAATAGCTTTTGTTTAGGAAAATACACTTTTGGTCTCTCTGCGGGCTGAAAATCAGTTTAAGAGCATAAAAAACTAGATGTTGCTGCTTTCAGGCAGTAAAGTGATGAAAGCATCAGGTATTCATGAAAATGTCATCAAACTTGTAGAATTGAGTGCTAAGACACTTTCTTTGGTTAAAAACCCAGAAAATAGCTTTTGTTTAGGAAAATACACTTTTGGTCTCTCTGCGGGCTGAAAATCAGTTTAAGAGCATAAAAACTAGATGTTGCTGCTTTCAGGCAGTAAAGTGATGAAAGCATCAGGTATTCATGAAAATGTCATCAAACTTGTAAGAATTGAGTGCTAAGACACTTTCTTTGGTTGAAAACCCAGAAAATAGCTTTTGTTTAGGAAAATACACTTTTGGTCTCTCTGCGGGCTGAAAATCAGTTTAAGAGCATAAAAACTAGATGTTGCTGCTTTCAGGCAGTAAAGTGATGAAAGCATCAGGTATTCATGAAAATGTCATCAAACTTGTAAGAATTGAGTGCTAAGACACTTTCTTTGGTTGAAAACCCAGAAAATAGCTTTTGTTTAGGAAAATACACTTTTGGTCTCTCTGCGGGCTGAAAATCAGTTTAAGAGCATAAAAACTAGATGTTGCTGCTTTGAGGCAGTAAAGTGATGAAAGCATCAGGTATTCATGAAAATGTCATCAAACTTGTAAGAATTGAGTGCTAAGACACTTTCTTTGGTTGAAAAACCCAGAAAATAGCTTTTGTTTAGGAAAATACACTTTTGGTCTCTCTGCGGGCTGAAAATCAGTTTAAGAGCATAAAAACTAGATGTTGCTGCTTTCAGGCAGTAAAGTGATGAAAGCATCAGGTATTCATGAAAATGTCATCAAACTTGTAAGAATTGAGTGCTAAGACACTTTCTTTGGTTGAAAACCCAGAAAATAGCTTTTGTTTAGGAAAATACACTTTTGGTCTCTCTGCGGCTGAAAATCAGTTTAAGAGCATAAAAACTAGATGTTGCTGCTTTGAGGCAGTAAAGTGATGAAAGCATCAGGTATTCATGAAAATGTCATCAAACTTGTAAGAATTGAGTGCTAAGACACTTTCTTTGGTTGAAAACCCAGAAAATAGCTTTTGTTTAGGAAAATACACTTTTGGTCTCTCTGCGGGCTGAAAATCAGTTTAAGAGCATAAAAACTAGATGTTGCTGCTTTGAGGCAGTAAAGTGATGAAAGCATCAGGTATTCATGAAAATGTCATTAAACTTGTAAGAATTGAGTGCTAAGACACTTTCTTTGGTTGAAAACCCAGAAAATAGCTTTTGTTTAGGAAAATACACTTTTGGTCTCTCTGCGGGCTGAAAATCAGTTTAAGAGCATAAAACTAGATGTTGCTGCTTTCAGGCAGTAAAGTGATGAAAGCATCAGGTATTCATGAAAATGTCATCAAACTTGTAAGAATTGAGTGCTAAGACACTTTCTTTGGTTGAAAACCCAGAAAATAGCTTTTGTTTAGGAAAATACACTTTTGGTCTCTCTGCGGGCTGAAAATCAGTTTAAGAGCATAAAAACTAGATTCAATTCAATTCAATTCAATTCAGTTTATTTGTATAGCCCAGTTTCACAAATTACAAATTTGTCTCAGAGTGCTTTACAATCTGTACACATAGACATCCCTGACCCAAAACCTCACATCGGACCAGGAAAAACTCCCAAATAACCCTTCAGGGGGAAAAAAAGGGAAGAAACCTTCAGGAGAGCAACAGAGGAGGATCCCTCTCCAGGATGGACAGATGCAATAGATGTAATGTGTACAGAAGGACATATTTAGAGTTAAAATACATTCAAGGAATCTGACAGAGTTTATCAATAGTTCATATTTAGGCATATTCCACGATGGAGAGTTTGGAGACCTCCCAAGTGGAGGAGTGGGCGGAGTCCCAGCAGGGCAGTGGCACAGCTGGCGACAGGAACTCACGATCCAACCATCGAAGGTCCATCAGCAGATGGAATCTATGCCGTCTCATAGGGTCCGATGACCCCATGAGACGTGAAGTCAGAAGGACTCGGGGAGAAAGCAGAGTTAGTCATGTGTGATGGAGAGATGAAGATTCATCCATAGGAGAAAGAAAAGAGGAGAGGTGCTCAGTGCATCCTAAACATCCCCAGCAGCTATAAGCCTATACCAGCATATCCAGGGGCTGGACCAGGGCAAACCTGATTCAGCCCTGACTATAAGCTCTGTCAAAGAGGAAAGTCTTCAGTCTACTCTTGAATGTGGTTACTGTGTCTGCCTCCCGGACTGAAGGTGGAAGCTGGTTCCATAAAAGAGGAGCTTGATAACTAAAGGCTCTGGCTCCCATTTTACATTTTAAGACTCTCGAACTACAAGTAGCCCGCATTTAGTGAGCGCAGCTCTCTGGTGGGGCGATACGGTACTACAAGCTCTTTAAGATATGATGGTGCATCACCAATTAAGGCTTTGTAAGTTAAGAGAAGAATTTTAAAAGTGATTCTTGATTTTACAGGGAGCCAGTGCAGAGCAGCTAGTGCAGGAGTAATGTGATCTCTTTTCTTAGTTTTAGTGAGAACGAGCTGCAGCATTCTGAATCAACTGGAGGGACCTAAGAGATTTATTAGTGCAGCCTGATAATAAGGAGTTGCAGTAATCCAGTCTCGAAGTAACGAACGCGTGAACCAATTTCTCTGCATCTTTTTGAGACAAGATGTGCCTGATTTTTGAAATATTACGTAGATGGAAGAATGCAGTCCTTGAGATTTGCTTTATGTGGGAGTTAAAGGACAAGTCCCGATCAAAGATAACGCCGAGATTCTTTACAGTGGTGTTGGATGCTAGAGTAATGCCATCTACAGAAATCACATCACCAGATAATTGATCTCTGAGGTGCTCAGGGCCGAGTAGAATTACTTCGGTTTTGTCTGAGTTTAACATCAAGAAGTTGCCGGTCATCCATGTTTTTATGTCACTAAGACATGCTTGAATTTTAGTGAGTTGGTTAGTCTCCTCTGGTTTTATCGATAGATATAGTTGAGTATCATCTGCATAACAATGAAAATTTATAGAGCGTTTCCTGATAATATTGCCCAAAGGAAGCATGTATAAGGTAAATAGAATTGGTCCGAGCACAGAACCTTGTGGAACTCCATGACTAACGTTGGTGGTCATTGAGGCTTCATCGTTTACAAATACAAACTGAGATCGATCTGATAAATAGGATTTAAACCAACTTAGGGCGGTGCCTGAAATACCAATCGACTGCTCCAGTCTCTGTAATAGGATGTTATGGTCAATGGTGTCGAATGCAGCACTAAGGTCTAACAAGACCAGTACAGAGAGAAGTCCTTTATCTGCTGCCATTAAGAGGTCATTCGTAATCTTCACAAGTGCTGTCTCTGTGCTGTGGTGTTTTCTAAATCCTGACTGAAACTCTTCAAATAAACTATTCTGATGTAGAAAGTCACACAACTGATTTGCGACCACTTTCAAGGATCTTAGAGAGGAAGGGAGGTTAGAGATCGGTCTGTAGTTAGCCAAACCCTCTGGATCCAGAGTGGGCTTCTTCAGGAGAGGTTTAATTACAGCTACTTTGAAGGAATGTGGTACGTGGCCTGTTAACAAAGACACATTAATAATATCCAAAAGAGAGCTGCCAATTAAAGGCAAAACATCTTTAAGCAGCCTAGTCGGGATAGGGTCCAAGAGACAGGTAGACGTTAGAAGTAGAAACCATTAAAGATAATTGGTCACGGTTGATGGGAGGGAAAAAGCCATCTAAATATATACCAGGACATACAGGGGTTTCAAAGCCATTCCACTTGAGGACAGATTGGCACTGGTTAAGGGCAAGAGATTATTAATCTTGTCCCTAATAGTTAAAATCTTCTCATTGAAGAAGTTCATAAAGTCATTACTACTGAGGTCTATAGGAATACTGGGCTCCACAGAGCTGTGACTCTCTGTCAGCCTGGCTACAGTGCTAAAGAGAAACCTGGGGTTGTTCTTATTCTTCTCTATTACTGATGAGTAATATTCTGCTCTGGCATTGCGGAGGGCCTTCTTATAAGTTTTAAGACTATCTCGCCAAACTAAGCGGGATTCTTCCGATTAGTTGAACGCCAAATGCTTTCAAGCTTTGTTTCGACGTTTGCTTTAATGTGCGGGTCTGAGGGTTATACCAGGGAGCAAATCTTCTCTTCCTCACTGTCTTCTTCTTCAGAGGGGCTATCGAGTCCAGTGTCATTCTCAGTGAGCCTGTGGCACTATCAACAAGATGATCAATCTGGGACGGACTAAAGTTAGACCAGGAGTCCTCTGTTATATTGAGACATGGTATTGAATCAAGTGCAGAATGAATCGCTTCTTTAAATTTAGCTACAGCACTGTCAGTTAGACATCTGGTGTAGAAACTTTTGACTAGCGGTGTACACCGTAGTATAAACTCAAAAGTTATAAGGCTGTGGTCTGACAGAAGAGGATTCTGTGGGAAGACCTTCAAATGCTCAATGTCAACGCCATATGTAAGAACAAGATCAAGCGTGTGGCAGGCAAAGCTGTGAGTGGGTTTCTGTACTCTCTGGACGAAGTCGATCGAGTCCAACAATGAGATGAATGCAGTACCTAGGCCATCATTATCAACATCCACATGAATATTAAAATCTCCTACAATAATAACTTTATCAGTTTTAAGAACCAAACTTGATATAAATTCTGAAAATTCTGATATAAACTCTGAATATGGACCGGTGGCCGGTACAGAATCACAAATAGAATCGGCTGTAATGTTTTTCCAGGTTGGATGTGAAAGACTAAGAACAAGGCTTTCAAATGAGTCGTAATTTAATTTAGGTTTAGGATTTATTAAAAGGCTCGAGTCAAAGATGGCTGCTACTCCACCTCCTCGACCGGTGTCTCGAGGAATGTGAGTATTAACATGACTTGGAGGAGTCGACTCATTTAGGCAGACATATGCTTCATGGCGCAGCCAGGTTTCAGTTAGACAACATAAATCAATGTGATTATCTGTGATTAAATCATTTAGTAACACAGCTTTAGATGACAGAGATCTAATATTTAGGAGACCACATTTAATAGTCCTGTTTTGTTGCACTGCTGAAATAATGGTGTTAACTTGTATAAGGTTATTGTGTACGACTCCTCTTGTGTTTACTTTAGATTTATTTAATTTAAGTGGCCGTGGGACAGACACAGTCTTCACAGTCTCTATTCTAGAGTAATGGATGGGTAACTGCTTGACAAGAAGAGCAGAGAAGGGTGTTAAACTACAACTCTGCTCCCGGTTCCTGATCTGAACCCTTATTGTCATGGATTAGGTCCGGTGATCAACGTGGTCATATTCGCAGAAATGAGACGCGCTCCTTCCAACGTGGGATGGACGCCGTCCCTCCTCATCAGATCAGGTTTTCCCCAGAAAGTCTTCCAGTTGTCTCGTAGCCCACCTTATTCGCTGGGCACCACTTCGACAGCCAGCGGTTGAAAGACGACATACGGCTATATAATTCGTCAGTTTTCAAATTTGGGAGAGGGCCAGAGAAAATTACGGTGTCCGACAACGTCTTGGCATAAGCACACCGATTCCACATTCATTTTACTGACTTCCGACCTACGGGCTCGGCGTCGTTACCACCGCATGTATTACAATCTGACTGTACCTACGCTCATCCTTAGCCAGCAGCTTCAAACAAGACTCCACGTCGCCCGCTCTGGCCCCGGGAGGCACACTACCCTGGTCCGGCCGCTTCATCTTCACGTTCCTGACTATAGAGCTCCCGATAACCAGGGTGTTCTCCTCAGCGGGTGTGTCGCTGAGCAGGAAAAGCGGTTCGAACGTGAAGTGGTTGGTGCACAGCAGGCTTCTGTATAGACTTACCACTCTTTGCGAACAGTTACCCATCCTCCTGGCTGGCCAGGCGCTGCCGGGAAGAGCTAGTAGCTACCTGTGGCTCCGCACCGCTACGGAGAGGGCGGGCTAACTAGCATAGCTGGCTGAGTTTCGATGGCGCGGAGCCGTGCATCTAACCCACTTAGACCTGCCTCCAACCTAGCAAATAAACTGCACTTGTTGCATGTACCGTTATCATTAAGGGAGGCAGGGAGATAACTATACATGAGACACACTGAGCAAGACGGAAAGAGAGGGAGAGAAGGAAGAGACATGCTGTAGCTGCGGGGCTTACCGGCGCGTTGAGACGATGCGTTCAGGAGCAGCTGGGAAAATCAGGAAAGCACCAAGATGTTGCTGCTTTCAGGCAGTAAAGTGATGAAAGCATCAGTTATTCATGAAAATGTCATCAAACTTGTAAGAATTGTGTGCTAAGACGTTGTCTTTGGTTGAAAACCCAGAAAATAGCTTTTGTTTATGAAAATACACTTTTGGTCTCTCTGCGGGCTGAAAATCAGTTTAAGAGCATAAAAACTAGATGTTGCTGCTTTGAGGCAGTAAAGTGATGAAAGCATCAGGTATTCATGAAAATGTCATCAAACTTGTAAGAATTGAGTGCTAAGACACTTTCTTTGGTTGAAAACCCAGAAAAAAAGTGTATTTTCCTTTTGTTTAGGAAAATACACTTTTGGTCTCTCTGCGGGCTGAAAAACAGTTTAAGAGCATAAAAACTAGATGTTGCTGCTTTGAGGCAGTAAAGTGATGAAAGCATCAGGTATTCATGAAAATGTCTTTAAACTTGTAAGAATTGAGTGCTAAGACACTTTCTTTGGTTGAAAACCCAGAAAATAGCTTTTGTTTAGGAAAATACACTTTTGGTCTCTCTGCGGGCTGAAAATCAGTTTAAGAGCATAAAAACTAGATGTTGCTGCTTTCAGGCAGTAAAGTGATGAAAGCATCAGGTATTCATGAAAATGTCATCAAACTTGTAAGAATTGTGTGCTAAGACGTTGTCTTTGGTTGAAAACCCAGAAAATAGCTTTTGTTTATGAAAATACACTTTTGGTCTCTCTGCGGGCTGAAAATCAGTTTAAGAGCATAAAAACTAGATGTTGCTGCTTTGAGGCAGTAAAGTGATGAAAGCATCAGGTATTCTTGAAAATGTCATCAAACTTGTAAGAATTAAGTGCTAAGACACTTTCTTTGGTTGAAAACCCAGAAAAAAAGTGTATTTTCCTTTTGTTTAGGAAAATACACTTTTGGTCTCTCTGCGGGCTGAAAATCAGTTTAAGAGCATAAAAACTAGATGTTGCTGCTTTGAGGCAGTAAAGTGATGAAAGCATCAGGTATTCTTGAAAATGTCATCAAACTTGTAAGAATTAAGTGCTAAGACACTTTTTTTGGTTGAAAAACCCAGAAAAAAAAAATGTATTTTCCTTTTGTTTAGGAAAATACACTTTGGTCTCTCTTGGGCTGAAAATCAGTTTAAGAGCATGAAAACTAGATGTTGCTGCTTTGAGGCAGTAAAGTGATGAAAGCATCAGGTATTCATGAAAATGTCTTTAAACTTGTAAGAATTGAGTGCTAAGACACTTTCTTTGGTTGAAAACCCAGAAAATAGCTTTTGTTTAGGAAAATACACTTTTGGTCTCTCTGCGGGCTGAAAATCAGTTTAAGAGCATAAAAACTAGATGTTGCTGCTTTGAGGCAGTAAAGTGATGTAAGCATCAGGTATTCATGAAATTGTCATCAAACTTGTAAGAATTGTGTGCTAAGACACTTTCTTTGGTTGAAAACCCAGAAAATAGCTTTTGTTTAGGAAAATACACTTTTGGTCTCTCTGCGGGCTGAAAATCAGTTTAAGAGCATAAAAACTAGATGTTGCTGCTTTGAGGCAGTAAAGTGATGAAAGCATCAGGTATTCATGAAAATGTCATCAAACTTGTAAGAATTGAGTGCTAAGAAACTTTCTTTGGTTGAAAACCCAGAAAATAGCTTTTGTTTAGGAAAATACACTTTTGGTCTCTCTGCGGGCTGAAAATCAGTTTAAGAGCATAAAAACTAGATATTGCTGCTTTGAGACAGTAAAGTGATGAAAGCATCAGGTATTCATGAAAATGTCATCAAACTTGTAAGAATTGTGTGCTAAGACGTTGTCTTTGGTTGAAAACCCAGAAAATAGCTTTTGTTTAGGAAAATACACTTTTGGTCTCTCTGCGGGCTGAAAATCAGTTTAAGAGCATAAAAACTAGATGTTGCTGCTTTGAGGCAGTAAAGTGATGAAAGCATCAGGTATTCATGAAAATGTCATCAAACTTGTAAGAATTGAGTGCTAAGAAACTTTCTTTGGTTGAAAACCCAGAAAATAGCTTTTGTTTAGGAAAATACACTTTTGGTCTCTCTGCGGGCTGAAAATCAGTTTAAGAGCATAAAAACTAGATATTGCTGCTTTGAGACAGTAAAGTGATGAAAGCATCAGGTATTCATGAAAATGTCATCAAACTTGTAAGAATTGTGTGCTAAGACGTTGTCTTTGGTTGAAAACCCAGAAAATAGCTTTTGTTTAGGAAAATACACTTTTGGTCTCTCTCCGGGCTGAAAATCAGTTTAAGAGCATAAAAACTAGATGTTGCTGCTTTGAGGCAGTAAAGTGATGTAAGCATCAGGTATTCATGAAATTGTCATCAAACTTGTAAGAATTGTGTGCTAAGACATCTTCTTTGGTTGAAAACCCAGAAAATAGCTTTTGTTTAGGAAAATACACTTTTGGTCTCTCTGCGGGCTGAAAATCAGTTTAAGAGCATAAAAACTAGATGTTGCTGCTTTGAGGCAGTAAAGTGATGAAAGCATCAGGTATTCATGAAAATGTCATCAAACTTGTAAGAATTGAGTGCTAAGAAACTTTCTTTGGTTGAAAACCCAGAAAATAGCTTTTGTTTAGGAAAATACACTTTTGGTCTCTCTGCGGGCTGAAAATCAGTTTAAGAGCATAAAAACTAGATATTGCTGCTTTGAGACAGTAAAGTGATGAAAGCATCAGGTATTCATGAAAATGTCATCAAACTTGTAAGAATTGTGTGCTAAGACGTTGTCTTTGGTTGAAAACCCAGAAAATAGCTTTTGTTTAGGAAAATACATTTTTGGTCACTCTGCGGGCTGAAAATCAGTTTAAGAGCATAAAAACTAGATGATGCTGCTTTGAGGCAGTAAAGTGATGAAAGCATCAGGTATTCATGAAAATGTCATCAAACTTGTAAGAATTGAGTGCTAAGACACTTTCTTTGGTTGAAAACCCAGAAAATAGCTTTTGTTTAGGAAAATACACTTTTGGTCTCTCTGCGGGCTGAAAATCAGTTTTAGAGCATAAAAACTAGATGTTGCTGCTTTCAGGCAGTAAAGTGATGAAAGCATCAGGTATTCATGAAAATGTCATCAAACTTGTAAGAATTGAGTGCTAAGACACTTTCTTTGGTTGAAAACCCAGAAAATAGCTTTTGTTTAGGAAAATACACTTTTGGTCTCTCTGCGGGCTGAAAATCAGTTTAAGAGCATAAAAACTAGATTCAATTCAATTCAATTCAATTCAGTTTATTTGTATAGCCCAGTTTCACAAATTACAAATTTGTCTCAGAGTGCTTTACAATCTGTACACATAGACATCCCTGACCCAAAACCTCACATCGGACCAGGAAAAACTCCCAAATAACCCTTCAGGGGGGAAAAAAGGAAGAACCCTTCAGGAGAGCAACAGAGGAGGATCCTCTCCAGGATGGACAGATGCAATAGATGTAATGTGTACAGAAGGACATATTTAGAGTTAAAATACATTCAAGGAATCTGACAGAGTTTATCAATAGTTCATATTTAGGCATATTCCACGATGGAGAGTTTGGAGACCTCCCAAGTGGAGGAGTGGGCGGAGTCCCAGCAGGGCAGTGGCACAGCTGGCGACAGGAACTCACGATCCAACCATCGAAGGTCCATCAGCAGATGGAATCTATGCCGTCTCATAGGGTCCGATGACCCCATGAGACGTGAAGTCAGAAGGACTCCGGGAGAAAGCAGAGTTAGTCATGTGTGATGGAGAGATGAAGATTCATCCATAGGAGAAAGAAAAGAGGAGAGAGGTGCTCAGTGCATCCTAAACATCCCCAGCAGCTATAAGCCTATACCAGCATATCCAGGGGCTGGACCAGGGCAAACCTGATTCAGCCCTGACTATAAGCTCTGTCAAAGAGGAAAGTCTTCAGTCTACTCTTGAATGTGGTTACTGTGTCTGCCTCCCGGACTGAAGGTGGAAGCTGGTTCCATAAAAGAGGAGCTTGATAACTAAAGGCTCTGGCTCCCATTTTACATTTTAAGACTCTCGAACTACAAGTAGCCCCGCATTTAGTGAGCGCAGCTCTCTGGTGGGGCGATACGGTACTACAAGCTCTTTAAGATATGATGGTGCATCACCAATTAAGGCTTTGTAAGTTAAGAGAAGAATTTTAAAAGTGATTCTTGATTTTACAGGGAGCCAGTGCAGAGCAGCTAGTGCAGGAGTAATGTGATCTCTTTTCTTAGTTTTAGTGAGAATACGAGCTGCAGCATTCTGAATCAACTGGAGGGACCTAAGAGATTTATTAGTGCAGCCTGATAATAAGGAGTTGCAGTAATCCAGTCTCGAAGTAACGAACGCGTGAACCAATTTCTCTGCATCTTTTTGAGACAAGATGTGCCTGATTTTTGAAATATTACGTAGATGGAAGAATGCAGTCCTTGAGATTTGCTTTATGTGGGAGTTAAAGGACAAGTCCCGATCAAAGATAACGCCGAGATTCTTTACAGTGGTGTTGGATGCTAGAGTAATGCCATCTACAGAAATCACATCACCAGATAATTGATCTCTGAGGTGCTCAGGGCCGAGTAGAATTACTTCGGTTTTGTCTGAGTTTAACATCAAGAAGTTGCCGGTCATCCATGTTTTTATGTCACTAAGACATGCTTGAATTTTAGTGAGTTGGTTAGTCTCCTCTGGTTTTATCGATAGATATAGTTGAGTATCATCTGCATAACAATGAAAATTTATAGAGCGTTTCCTGATAATATTGCCCAAAGGAAGCATGTATAAGGTAAATAGAATTGGTCCGAGCACAGAACCTTGTGGAACTCCATGACTAACGTTGGTGGTCATTGAGGCTTCATCGTTTACAAATACAAACTGAGATCGATCTGATAAATAGGATTTAAACCAACTTAGGGCGGTGCCTGAAATACCAATCGACTGCTCCAGTCTCTGTAATAGGATGTTATGGTCAATGGTGTCGAATGCAGCACTAAGGTCTAACAAGACCAGTACAGAGAGAAGTCCTTTATCTGCTGCCATTAAGAGGTCATTCGTAATCTTCACAAGTGCTGTCTCTGTGCTGTGGTGTTTTCTAAATCCTGACTGAAACTCTTCAAATAAACTATTCTGATGTAGAAAGTCACACAACTGATTTGCGACCACTTTCTCAAGGATCTTAGAGAGGAAGGGAGGTTAGAGATCGGTCTGTAGTTAGCCAAAACCTCTGGATCCAGAGTGGGCTTCTTCAGGAGAGGTTTAATTACAGCTACTTTGAAGGAATGTGGTACGTGGCCTGTTAACAAAGACACATTAATAATATCCAAAAGAGAGCTGCCAATTAAAGGCAAAACATCTTTAAGCAGCCTAGTCGGGATAGGGTCCAAGAGACAGGTAGACGTGTTAGAAGTAGAAACCATTAAAGATAATTGGTCACGGTTGATGGGAGAAAAGCCATCTAAATATATACCAGGACATACAGGGTTTCCAAAGCCATTCCACTTGAGGACAGATTGGCACTGGTTAAGGGCAAGAGATTATTAATCTTGTCCCTAATAGTTAAAATCTTCTCATTGAAGAAGTTCATAAAGTCATTACTACTGAGGTCTATAGGAATACTGGGCTCCACAGAGCTGTGACTCTCTGTCAGCCTGGCTACAGTGCTAAAGAGAAACCTGGGGTTGTTCTTATTCTTCTCTATTACTGATGAGTAATATTCTGCTCTGGCATTGCGGAGGGCCTTCTTATAAGTTTTAAGACTATCTCGCCAAACTAAGCGGGATTCTTCCCGATTAGTTGAACGCCAAATGCTTTCAAGCTTTCGTGACGTTTGCTTTAATGTGCGGGTCTGAGGGTTATACCAGGGAGCAAACCTTCTCTTCCTCACTGTCTTCTTCTTCAGAGGGGCTATCGAGTCCAGTGTCATTCTCAGTGAGCCTGTGGCACTATCAACAAGATGATCAATCTGGGACGGACTAAAGTTAGACCAGGAGTCCTCTGTTATATTGAGACATGGTATTGAATCAAGTGCAGAATGAATCGCTTCTTTAAATTTAGCTACAGCACTGTCAGTTAGACATCTGGTGTAGATGATGCTGCTTTGAGGCAGTAAAGTGATGAAAGCATCAGGTATTCATGAAAATGTCATCAAACTTGTAAGAATTGAGTGCTAAGACACTTTCTTTGGTTGAAAACCCAGAAAATAGCTTTTGTTTAGGAAAATACACTTTTGGTCTCTCTGCGGGCTGAAAATCAGTTTAAGAGCATAAAAACTAGATGTTGCTGCTTTCAGGCAGTAAAGTGATGAAAGCATCAGGTATTCATGAAAATGTCATCAAACTTGTAAGAATTGAGTGCTAAGACACTTTCTTTGGTTGAAAACCCAGAAAATAGCTTTTGTTTAGGAAAATACACTTTTGGTCTCTCTGCGGGCTGAAAATCAGTTTAAGAGCATAAAACTAGATGTTGCTGCTTTGAGGCAGTAAAGTGATGAAAGCATCAGGTATTCATGAAAATGTCATCAAACTTGTAAGAATTGAGTGCTAAGACACTTTCTTTGGTTGAAAACCCAGAAAATAGCTTTTGTTTAGGAAAATACACTTTTGGTCTCTCTGCGGGCTGAAAATCAGTTTAAGAGCATAAAAACTAGATGTTGCTGCTTTGAGGCAGTAAAGTGATGAAAGCATCAGGTATTCATGAAAATGTCATCAAACTTGTAAGAATTGTGTGCTAAGACGTTGTCTTTGGTTGAAAACCCAGAAAATAGCTTTTGTTTAGGAAAATACACTTTTGGTCTCTCTGCGGGCTGAAAATCAGTTTAAGAGCATAAAAACTAGATGTTGCTGCTTTGAGGCAGTAAAGTGATGAAAGCATCAGGTATTCATGAAAATGTCATCAAACTTGTAAGAATTGAGTGCTAAGACGTTGTCTTTGGTTGAAAACCCAGAAAATAGCTTTTGTTTAGGAAAATACACTTTTGGTCTCTCTGCGGGCTGAAAATCAGTTTAAGAGCATAAAAACTAGATGTTGCTGCTTTGAGGCAGTAAAGTGATGAAAGCATCAGGTATTCATGAAAATGTCATCAAACTTGTAAGAATTGAGTGCTAAGACACTTTCTTTGGTTGAAAACCCAGAAAATAGCTTTTGTTTAGGAAAATACACTTTTGGTCTCTCTGCGGGCTGAAAATCAGTTTAAGAGCATAAAAACTAGATGTTGCTGCTTTGAGGCAGTAAAGTGATGAAAGCATCAGGTATTCATGAAAATGTCATCAAACTTGTAAGAATTGAGTGCTAAGACACTTTCTTTGGTTGAAAACCCAGAAAATAGCTTTTGTTTAGGAAAATACACTTTTGGTCTCTCTGCGGGCTGAAAATCAGTTTAAGAGCATAAAACTAGATGTTGCTGCTTTGAGGCAGTAAAGTGATGAAAGCATCAGGTATTCATGAAAATGTCATCAAACTTGTAAGAATTGAGTGCTAAGACACTTTCTTTGGTTGAAAACCCAGAAAATAGCTTTTGTTTAGGAAAATACACTTTTGGTCTCTCTGCGGGCTGAAAATCAGTTTAAGAGCATAAAACTAGATGTTGCTGCTTTCAGGCAGTAAAGTGATGAAAGCATCAGGTATTCATGAAAATGTCATCAAACTTGTAAGAATTGAGTGCTAAGACACTTTCTTTGGTTGAAAACCAGAAAATAGCTTTCGTTTACGAAAATACACTTTTGGTCTCTCTCTCTGCGGGCTGAAAATCAGTTTAAGAGCATAAAAACTAGATGTTGCTGCTTTCAGGCAGTAAAGTGATGAAAGCATCAGGTATTCATGAAA
>JAYMGU010000049.1:444498-475498 GCA_036178185.1 Liparis tanakae
AATCAGTTTAAGAGCATAAAAACTAGATGTTGCTGTTTTGAGGCAGTAAAGTGATGAAAGCAACAGGTATTCATGAAAATGTCATTAAACTTGTAAGAATTGTGTGCTAAGAAACGTTCTTTGGTTGAAAACCCAGAAAAAAAAATGTGTTTAGGAAAATACCCTTTTGGTCTCTCTGCGGGCTGAAAATCAGTTTAAGAGCATAAAAACTAGATGTTGCTGCTTTCAGGCGGTAAAGTGATGAGAGCATCAGGTATTCATGAAAATGTCATCAAACTTGTAAGAAGTGTGTGCTAAGACACTTTCTTTGGTTGAAAACTCAGAAAAAAGCTTTTTATTTAGGAAAATACACTTTTGGTCTCTCTGCGGGCTGAAAATCAGTTTAAGAGCATAAAAACTAGATGTTGCTGCTTTCAGGCGGTAAAGTGATGAGAGCATCAGGTATTCATGAAAATGTCATCAAACTTGTAAGAAGTGTGTGCTAAGACACTTTCTTTGGTTGAAAACTCAGAAAAAAGCTTTTTATTTAGGAAAATACACTTTTGGTCTCTCTGCGGGCTGAAAATCAGTTTAATTCAATTCAATTCAATTCAATTCAATTCAATTCAGTTTATTTGTATAGCCCAGTTTCACAAATTACAAATTTGTCTCAGAGTGCTTTACAATCTGTACACATAGACATCCCTGACCCAAAACCTCACATCGGACCAGGAAAAACTCCCAAATAACCCTTCAGGGGAAAAAGGGAAGAAACCTTCAGGAGAGCAACAGAGGAGGATCCCTCTCCAGGATGGACAGATGCAATAGATGTAATGTGTACAGAAGGACATATTTAGAGTTAAAATACATTCAAGGAATCTGACAGAGTTTATCAATAGTTCATATTTAGGCATATTCCACGATGGAGAGTTTGGAGACCTCCCAAGTGGAGGAGTGGGCGGAGTCCCAGCAGGGCAGTGGCACAGCTGGCGACAGGAACTCACGATCCAACCATCGAAGGTCCATCAGCAGATGGAATCTATGCCGTCTCATAGGGTCCGATGACCCCATGAGACGTGAAGTCTCTTTGGTTGAAAACCCAGAAAAAAGCTTTTGTTTAGGAAAATACACTGTTGGTCTCTGGAAATCAGTTTAAGAGCATAAAAACTAGATGTTGCTGCTTTCAGGCGGTAAAGTGATGAGAGCATCAGGTATTCATGAAAATGTCATCAAACTTGTAAGAATTGTGTTCTAAGAAACCTTCTTTGGTTGAAAACCCAGAAAAGAAATTTTGTTTAGGAAAATACACTTTTGGTCTGTCTGCGGGCTGAAAATCAGTTTAAGAGCATAAAAACTAGATGTTGCTGCTTTGAGGCAGTAAAGTGATGAAAGCATCAGGTATTCTTGAAAATGTCATCAAACTTGTAAGAATTAAGTGCTAAGACACTTTCTTTGGTTGAAAACCCAGAAAATAGCTTTTGTTTAGGAAAATACACTTTTGGTCTCTCTGCGGGCTGAAAATCAGTTTAAGAGCATAAAAACTAGATGTTGCTGCTTTGAGGCAGTAAAGTGATGAAAGCATCAGGTATTCATGAAAATGTCATCAAACTTGTAAGAATTGAGTGCTAAGACACTTTCTTTGGTTGAAAACCCAGAAAATAGCTTTTGTTTAGGAAAATACACTTTTGGTCTCTCTGCGGGCTGAAAATCAGTTTAAGAGCATAAAAACTAGATGTTGCTGCTTTCAGGCAGTAAAGTGATGAAAGCATCAGGTATTCATGAAAATATCTTTAAACTTGTAAGAATTGAGTGCTAAGACACTTTCTTTGGTTGAAAACCCAGAAAATAGCTTTTGTTTAGGAAAATACACTTTTGGTCTCTCTGCGGGCTGAAAATCAGTTTAAGAGCATAAAAACTAGATGTTGCTGCTTTCAGGCAGTAAAGTGATGAAAGCATCAGGTATTCATGAAAATTTCATCAAACTTGTAAGAATTGTCTGCTAAGACGTTGTCTTTGGTTGAAAACCCAGAAAATAGCTTTTGTTTAGGAAAATACACTTTTGGTCTCTCTGCGGGCTGAAAATCAGTTTAAGAGCATAAAAACTAGATGTTGCTGCTTTGAGGCAGTAAAGTGATGAAAGCATCAGGTATTCATGAAAATGTCATCAAACTTGTAAGAATTGAGTGCTAAGACACTTTCTTTGGTTGAAAACCCAGAAAATAGCTTTTGTTTAGGAAAATACACTTTTGGTCTCTCTGCGGGCTGAAAATCAGTTTAAGAGCATAAAAACTAGATGTTGCTGCTTTCAGGCAGTAAAGTGATGAAAGCATCAGGTATTCATGAAAATGTCATCAAACTTGTAAGAATTGTGTGCTAAGACGTTGTCTTTGGTTGAAAACCCAGAAAATAGCTTTTGTTTATGAAAATACACTTTTGGTCTCTCTGCGGGCTGAAAATCAGTTTAAGAGCATAAAAACTAGATGTTGCTGCTTTGAGGCAGTAAAGTGATGAAAGCATCAGGTATTCATGAAAATGTCATCAAACTTGTAAGAATTGAGTGCTAAGACACTTTCTTTGGTTGAAAACCCAGAAAATAGCTTTTGTTTAGGAAAATACACTTTTGGTCTCTCTGCGGGCTGAAAATCAGTTTAAGAGCATAAAAACTAGATGTTGCTGCTTTGAGGCAGTAAAGTGATGAAAGCATCAGGTATTCATGAAAATGTCATCAAACTTGTAAGAATTGAGTGCTAAGACACTTTCTTTTGGTTGAAAACCCAGAAAATAGCTTTTGTTTAGGAAAATACACTTTTGGTCTCTCTGCGGGCTGAAAATCAGTTTAAGAGCATAAAAACTAGATGTTGCTGCTTTGAGGCAGTAAAGTGATGAAAGCATCAGGTATTCATGAAATTGTCATCAAACTTGTAAGAATTGAGTGCTAAGACACTTTCTTTGGTTGAAAACCCAGAAAATAGCTTTTGTTTAGGAAAATACACTTTTGGTCTCTCTGCGGGCTGAAAATCAGTTTAAGAGCATAAAAACTAGATGTTGCTGCTTTGAGGCAGTAAAGTGATGAAAGCATCAGGTATTCATGAAAATGTCATCAAACTTGTAAGAATTGTGTGCTAAGACACTTTCTTTGGTTGAAAACCCAGAAAAAAGCTTTTGTTTAGGAAAATACACTGTTGGTCTCTGGAAATCAGTTTAAGAGCATAAAAACAAGATGTTGCTGCTTTGAGGCAGTAAAGTGATGAGAGCATCAGGTATTCATGAAAATGTCATCAAACCTGTAAGAATTGTGTCCTAAGACACCTTCTTTGGTTGAAAACCCAGAAAAAAACTTTTTTTTAGGAAAATACACTTTTGGTCTCTCTGCGGGCTGAAAATCAGTTTAAGAGCATAAAAACTAGATGTTGCTGCTTTCAGGCGGTAAAGTGATGAGAGCATCAGGTATTCATGAAAATGTCATCAAACTTGTAAGAATTGTGTGCTAAGACACTTTCTTTGGTTGAAAACCCAGAAAAAAGCTTTTTATTTAGGAAAATACACTTTTGGTCTCTCTGCGGGCTGAAAATCAGTTTAATTCAATTCAATTCAATTCAATTCAATTCAATTCAATTCAATTCAATTCAGTTTATTTGTATAGCCCAGTTTCACAAATTACAAATTTGTCTCAGAGTGCTTTACAATCTGTACACATAGACATCCCTGACCCAAAACCTCACATCGGACCAGGAAAAACTCCCAAATAACCCTTCAGGGGAAAAAAAGAAAAAAGGAAAGAAACCTTCAGGAGAGCAACAGAGGAGGATCCCTCTCCAGGATGGACAGATGCAATAGATGTAATGTGTACAGAAGGACATATTTAGAGTTAAAATACATTCAAGGAATCTGACAGAGTTTATCAATAGTTCATATTTAGGCATATTCCACGATGGAGAGTTTGGAGACCTCCCAAGTGGAGGTGTGGGCGGAGTCCCAGCAGGGCAGTGGCACAGCTGGCGACAGGAACTCACGATCCAACCATCGAAGGTCCATCAGCAGATGGAATCTATGCCGTCTCATAGGGTCCGATGACCCCATGAGACGTGAAGTCTCTTTGGTTGAAAACCCAGAAAAAAGATTTTGTTTAGGAAAATACACTGTTGGTCTCTGAAAATCAGTTTAAGAGCATAAAAACTAGATGTTGCTGCTTTCAGGCGGTAAAATGATGAGAGCATCAGGTATTCATGAAAATGTCATCAAACTTGTAAGAATTGTGTTCTAAGAAACCTTCTTTGGTTGAAAACCCAGAAAAAAAATGTTGTTTAGGAAAATACACTTTTGGTCCGTCTGCGGGCTGAAAATCAGTTTAAGAGCAAAAAAACTAGATGTTGCTGTTTTGAGGCTGTAAAGTGATGAAAGCATCAGTTATTCATGAAAATGTCATCAAACTTGTAAGAATTGTGACATAAGACACTTTCTTTGGTTGAAAACCCAGAAAAAAAGCTTTTTATTTAGGAAAATACACTTTTGGTCTCTCTGCGGGCTGAAAATCAGTTTAAGAGCATAAAAGCTAGATGTTGCTGTTTTGAGGCTGTAAAGTGATGAAAGCATCAGGTATTCTTGAAAATGTCATCAAACTTGTAAGAATTGTGTGCTAAGACACTTTCTTTGGTTAAAAACCCAGAAAAAAGCTTTTGTTTAGGAAAATACACTGTTGGTCTCTGGAAATCAGTTTAATAGCATAAAAACAAGATGTTGCTGCTTTGAGGCAGTAAAGTGATGAAAGCATCAGGTATTCATGAACATTAAATCAAACTTGTAAGAATAGTGTCCTAAGACACCTTCTTTGGTTGAAAACCCAGAAAAAAAGCTTTTTTTTAGGAAAATACACGTTTGGTCTCTCTGCGGGCTGAAAATCAGTTTAAGAGCATAAAAACTAGATGTTGCTGTTTTGAGGCAGTAAAGTGATGAAAGCATCAGGTATTCATGAACATTAAATCAAACTTGTAAGAATATTGTCCTAAGACACCTTCTTTGGTTGAAAACCCAGAAAAAAAGCTTTTGTTTAGGAAAATACACTTTTGGTCTCTGGAAATCAGTTTAAGAGCAGAAAAACAAGATGTTGCTGCTTTGAGGCAGTAAAGTGATGAGAGCATCAGGTATTCATGAAAATGTCATCAAACCTGTAAGAATTGTGTGCTAAGACACTTTCTTTGGTTGAAAATCCAGAAAAAAAGCTTTTGTTTAGGAAAATACACTTTTGGTCTCTCTGCGGGCTGAAAATTAGTTTAAGAGCATAAAAACTAGATGTTGCTGTTTTGAGGCAGTAAAGTGATGAAAGCATCAGGTATTCATGAACATTAAATCAAACTTGTAAGAATTGTGTCCTAAGACACCTTCTTTAGTTGAAAACCCAGAAAAAAGCTTTTGTTTAGGAAAATACACTTTTGGTCTCTCTGCGGGCTGAAAATTAGTTTAAGAGCATAAAAACTAGATGTTGCTGTTTTGAGGCAGTAAAGTGATGAAAGCATCAGGTATTCATGAACATTAAATCAAACTTGTAAGAATTGTGTCCTAAGACACCTTCTTTAGTTGAAAACCCAGAAAAAAGCTTTTGTTTAGGAAAATACACTTTTGGTCTCTCTGCGGGCTGAAAATTAGTTTAAGAGCATAAAAACTAGATGTTGCTGTTTTGAGGCAGTAAAGTGATGAAAGCATAAGGTATTCATGAAAATGTCATCAAACTTGTAAGAATTGTGTGCTAAGACACGTTCTTTGGTTGAAAACCCAGAAAAAAAGCTTTTGTTTAGGAAAATACACTTTTGGTCTCTCTGCTGGCTGAAAATCTGTTTAAGAGCATAAAAACTAGATGTTGCTTTTTTGAGGTAGTAAAGTGATGAGAGCATCAGGTATTCATGAAAATGACATCAAACTTGTAAGAATTGTGTGCTAAGACACTTTCTTTGGTTGAAAACCCAGAAAATAAATGTTGTTTAGGAAAATACACTTTTGGTCTCTCTGCGGGCTGAAAATCAGTTTAAGAGCATAAAAACTAGATGTTGCTGCTTTGAGGCAGTAAAGTCATGAAAGCATCAGGTATTCATGAACATTAAATCAAACTTGTAAGAATATTGTCCTAAGACACCTTCTTTGGTTGAAAACCCAGAAAAAAAGCTTTTTTTTAGGAAAATACACGTTTGGTCTCTCTGCGGGCTGAAAATCAATT
Organism: Liparis tanakae; assembly: GCA_036178185.1. Taxonomy (NCBI): domain Eukaryota; kingdom Metazoa; phylum Chordata; class Actinopteri; order Perciformes; family Liparidae; genus Liparis; species Liparis tanakae. The sequence continues at coordinate 450,686 of JAYMGU010000049.1, forward strand.
TAAGAGCATAAAAACTAGATGTTGCTGTTTTGAGGCAGTAAAGTGATGAAAGCATCAGGTATTCATGAACATTAAATCAAACTTGTAAGAATTGTGTCCTAAGACACCTTCTTTAGTTGAAAACCCAGAAAAAAGCTTTTGTTTAGGAAAATACACTTTTGGTCTCTCTGTGGGCTGAAAATTAGTTTAAGAGCATAAAAACTAGATGTTGCTGTTTTCAGGCAGTAAAGTCAAGAAAGCATCAGGTATTCATGAACATTAAATCAAACTTGTAAGAATATTGTCCTAAGACACCTTCTTTGGTTGAATACCCAGAAAAAAAGCTTTTGTTTAGGAAAATACACTTTTGGTCTCTGGAAATCAGTTTAAGAGCATAAAAACAAGATGTTGCTGCTTTGAGGCAGTAAAGTGATGAGAGCATCAGGTATTCATGAAAATGTCATCAAACCTGTAAGAATTGTGTGCTAAGACACTTTCTTTGGTTGAAAACCCAGAAAAAAAGCTTTTGTTTAGGAAAATACACTTTTGGTCTCTCTGCGGGCTGAAAATCAGTTTAAGAGCATAAAAACTAGATGTTGCTGCTTTCAGGCGGTAAAGTGATGAGAGCATCAGGTATTCATGAACATTAAATCAAACTTGTAAGAATTGTGTCCTAAGACACCTTCTTTAGTTGAAAACCCAGAAAAAAGCTTTTGTTTAGGAAAATACACTTTTGGTCTCTCTGCGGGCTGAAAATTAGTTTAAGAGCATAAAAACTAGATGTTGCTGTTTTGAGGCAGTAAAGTGATGAAAGCATCAGGTATTCATGAACATTAAATCAAACTTGTAAGAATTGTGTCCTAAGACACCTTCTTTAGTTGAAAACCCAGAAAAAAGCTTTTGTTTAGGAAAATACACTTTTGGTCTCTCTGCGGGCTGAAAATTAGTTTAAGAGCATAAAAACTAGATGTTGCTGTTTTGAGGCAGTAAAGTGATGAAAGCATAAGGTATTCATGAAAATGTCATCAAACTTGTAAGAATTGTGTGCTAAGACACGTTCTTTGGTTGAAAACCCAGAAAAAAAGCTTTTGTTTAGGAAAATACACTTTTGGTCTCTCTGCTGGCTGAAAATCTGTTTAAGAGCATAAAAACTAGATGTTGCTTTTTTGAGGTAGTAAAGTGATGAGAGCATCAGGTATTCATGAAAATGACATCAAACTTGTAAGAATTGTGTGCTAAGACACTTTCTTTGGTTGAAAACCCAGAAAATAAATGTTGTTTAGGAAAATACACTTTTGGTCTCTCTGCGGGCTGAAAATCAGTTTAAGAGCATAAAAACTAGATGTTGCTGCTTTGAGGCAGTAAAGTGATGAAAGCATCAGTTATTCATGAAAATGTCATCAAACTTGTAAGAATTGTGTGCTAAGACACTTTCTTTGGTTGAAAACCCAGAAAAAAAACTTTTGTTTAGGAAAATACACTTTTGGTCTCTCTGCGGGCTGAAAATCAGTTTAAGAGCATAAAAACTAGATGTTGCTGCTTTCAGGCAGTAAAGTGATGAGAGCATCAGGTATTCATGAAAATGTCATCAAACTTGTAAGAATTGTGTCCTAAGACACCTTCTTTGGTTGAAAACCCAGAAAAAAGCTTTTGTTTAGGAATATACACTTTTGGTCTGTCTGCGGGCTGAAAATCAGTTTAAGAGCATAAAAACTAGATGTTGCTGTTTTGAGGCTGTAAAGTGATGAAAGCATCAGGTATTCATGAAGATGTCATCAAACTTGTAAGAATTGTGTGCTAAGAGACTTTCTTTGGTTGAAAACCCAGAAAAAAAGCTTTTTTTTAGGAAAATACACGTTTGGTCTCTCTGCGGGCTGAAAATCAGTTTAAGAGCATAAAAACTAGATGTTGCTGTTTTGAGGCAGTAAAGTGATGAAAGCATCAGGTATTCATGAACATTAAATCAAACTTGTAAGAATTGTGTCCTAAGACACCTTCTTTAGTTGAAAACCCAGAAAAAAGCTTTTGTTTAGGAAAATACACTTTTGGTCTCTGGAAATCAGTTTAAGAGCAGAAAAACAAGATGTTGCTGCTTTGAGGCAGTAAAGTGATGAGAGCATCAGGTATTCATGAAAATGTCATCAAACCTGTAAGAATTGTGTGCTAAGACACTTTCTTTGGTTGAAAACCCAGAAAAAAAGCTTTTGTTTAGGAAAATACACTTTTGGTCTCTCTGCGGGCTGAAAATCAGTTTAAGAGCATAAAAACTAGATGTTGCTGCTTTCAGGCGGTAAAGTGATGAGAGCATCAGGTATTCATGAAAATGTCATCAAACTTGTAAGAATTGTGTCCTACGAAACCTTCTTTGGTTGAAAACCCAGAAAAAAAATTTTGTTTAGGAAAATACACTTTTGGTCTGTCTGCGGGCTGAAAATCAGTTTAAGAGCATAAAAACTAGATGTTGCTGTTTTGAGGCTGTAAAGTGATGAAAGCATCAGGTATTCATGAAAATGTCATCAAACTTGTAAGAATTGTGTGCTAAGACACTTTCTTTCGTTGAAAACCCAGAAAAAAAGCTTTTGTTTAGGAAAATACACTTTTGGTCACTCTGCGGGCTGAAAATCAGTTTAAGAACATAAAAACTAGATGTTGCTGTTTTGAGGCAGTAAAGTCATGAAAGCATCAGGTATTCATGAACATTAAATCAAACTTGTAAGAATATTGTCCTAAGACACCTTCTTTGGTTGAAAACCCAGAAAAAAAGCTTTTTTTTAGGAAAATACACGTTTGGTCTCTCTGGGCTGAAAATCAATTTAAGAGCATAAAAACTAGATGTTGCTGTTTTGAGGCAGTAAAGTGATGAAAGCATCAGGTATTCATGAACATTAAATCAAACTTGTAAGAATTGTGTCCTAAGACACCTTCTTTAGTTGAAAACCCAGAAAAAAGCTTTTGTTTAGGAAAATACACTTTTGGTCTCTCTGCGGGCTGAAAATTAGTTTAAGAGCATAAAAACTAGATGTTGCTGTTTTGAGGCAGTAAAGTCAAGAAAGCATCAGGTATTCATGAACATTAAATCAAACTTGTAAGAATATTGTCCTAAGACACCTTCTTTGGTTGAATACCCAGAAAAAAAGCTTTTGTTTAGGAAAATACACTTTTGGTCTCTCTGCGGGCTGAAAATCAGTTTAAGAGCATAAAAACTAGATGTTGCTGCTTTCAGGCGGTAAAGTGATGAGAGCATCAGGTATTCATGAAAATGTCATCAAACTTGTAAGAATTGTGTCCTAAGAAACCTTCTTTGGTTGAAAACCCAGAAAAGAAATTTTGTTTAGGAAAATACACTTTTGGTCTGTCTGCGGGCTGAAAATCAGTTTAAGAGCATAAAAACTAGATGTTGCTGTTTTGAGGCTGTAAAGTGATGAAAGCATCAGGTATTCATGAAAATGTCATCAAACTTGTAAGAATTGTGTGCTAAGACACTTTCTTTCGTTGAAAACCCAGAAAAAAGCTTTTGTTTAGGAAAATACACTTTTGGTCACTCTGCGGGCTGAAAATCAGTTTAAGAACATAAAAACTAGATGTTGCTGTTTTGAGGCAGTAAAGTCATGAAAGCATCAGGTATTCATGAACATTAAATCAAACTTGTAAGAATATTGTCCTAAGACACCTTCTTTGGTTGAAAAGCCAGAAAAAGCTTTTTTAGGAAAATACATTTAGGAAAATACACGTTTGGTCTCTCTGCGGGCTGAAAATCAATTTAAGAGCATAAAAACTAGATGTTGCTGTTTTGAGGCAGTAAAGTGATGAAAGCATCAGGTATTCATGAACATTAAATCAAACTTGTAAGAATTGTGTCCTAAGACACCTTCTTTAGTTGAAAACCCAGAAAAAAGCTTTTGTTTAGGAAAATACACTTTTGGTCTCTCTGCGGGCTGAAAATTAGTTTAAGAGCATAAAAACTAGATGTTGCTGTTTTGAGGCAGTAAAGTCAAGAAAGCATCAGGTATTCATGAACATTAAATCAAACTTGTAAGAATATTGTCCTAAGACACCTTCTTTGGTTGAATACCCAGAAAAAAAGCTTTTGTTTAGGAAAATACACTTTTGGTCTCTGGAAATCAGTTTAAGAGCATAAAAACAAGATGTTGCTGCTTTGAGGCAGTAAAGTGATGAGAGCATCAGGTATTCATGAAAATGTCATCAAACCTGTAAGAATTGTGTGCTAAGACACTTTCTTTGGTTGAAAACCCAGAAAAAAAGCTTTTGTTTAGGAAAATACACTCTGAAAATCAGTTTAAGAGCATAAAAACTAGATGTTGCTGCTTTCAGGCGGTAAAGTGATGAGAGCATCAGGTATTCATGAAAATGTCATCAAACTTGTAAGAATTGTGTCCTAAGAAACCTTCTTTAGTTGAAAACCCAGAAAAAAGCTTTTGTTTAGGAAAATACACTTTTGGTCTCTCTGCGGGCTGAAAATCAGTTTAAGAGCATAAAAACTAGATGTTGCTGTTTTGAGGCTGTAAAGTGATGAAAGCATCAGTTATTCATGAAAATGTCATCAAACTTGTAAGAATTTTGTCCTAAGACACCTTCTTTGGTTGAAAACCCAGAAAAAAAATGTTGTTTAGGAAAATACACTTTTGGTCTCTCTGCGGGCTGAAAATCAGTTTAAGAGCATAAAAACTAGATGTTGCTGTTTTGAGGCAGTAAAGTGATGAAAGCATAAGGTATTCATGAACATTAAATCAAACTTGTAAGAATATTGTCCTAAGACACCTTCTTTGGTTGAAAACCCAGAAAAAAAGCTTTTTTTTAGGAAAATACACGTTTGGTCTCTCTGCGGGCTGAAAATCAATTTAAGAGCATAAAAACTAGATGTTGCTGTTTTGAGGCAGTAAAGTGATGAAAGCATCAGGTATTCATGAACATTAAATCAAACTTGTAAGAATTGTGTCCTAAGACACCTTCTTTAGTTGAAAACCCAGAAAAAAGCTTTTGTTTAGGAAAATACACTTTTGGTCTCTCTGCGGGCTGAAAATTAGTTTAAGAGCATAAAAACTAGATGTTGCTGTTTTGAGGCAGTAAAGTGATGAAAGCATAAGGTATTCATGAAAATGTCATCAAACTTGTAAGAATTGTGTGCTAAGACACTTTCTTTCGTTGAAAACCCAGAAAAAAAGCTTTTGTTTAGGAAAATACACTTTTGGTCTCTCTGCGGGCTGAAAATCTGTTTAAGAGCATAAAACTAGATGTTGCTTTTTGAGGTAGTAAAGTGATGAGAGCATCAGGTATTCATGAAAATGACATCAAACTTGTAAGAATTGTGTGCTAAGACACTTTCTTTGGTTGAAAACCCAGAAAAAAAGCTTTTTATTTAGGAAAATACACTTTTGGTCTCTCTGCGGGCTGAAATTCAGTTTAAGAGCATAAAAACTAGATGTTGCTGCTTTCAGGCGGTAAAGTGATGAGTGCATCAGGTATTCATGAAAATGTCATCAAACTTGTAAGAATTGTGTCCTAAAACACCTTCTTTGGTTGAAAACCCAGAACATAAATGTTGTTTAGGAAAATACACTTTTGGTCTCTCTGCGGGCTGAAAATCAGTTTAAGAGCATAAAAACTAGATGTTGCTGTTTTGAGGCAGTAAAGTCAAGAAAGAATCAGGTATTCATGAACATTAAATCAAACTTGTAAGAATATTGTCCTAAGACACCTTCTTTGGTTGAAAACCCAGAAAAAAAGCTTTTGTTTAGGAAAATACACTTTTGGTCTCTGGAAATCAGTTTAAGAGCATAAAAACAAGATGTTGCCGGTTTGAGGCAGTAAAGTGATGAGAGCATCAGGTCTTCATGAAAATGTCATCAAACCTGTAAGAATTGTGTGCTAAGACACTTTCTTTGGTTGAAAACCCAGAAAAAAAGCTTTTGTTTAGGAAAATACACTTTTGGTCTCTCTGCGGGCTGAAAATCAGTTTAAGAGCATAAAAACTAGATGTTGCTGTTTTGAGGCAGTAAAGTCATGAAAGCATCAGGTATTCATGAACATTAAATCAAACTTGTAAGAATATTGTCCTAAGACACCTTCTTTGGTTGAAAACCCAGAAAAAAAGCTTTTTTTTAGGAAAATACACGTTTGGTCTCTCTGCGGGCTGAAAATCAATTTAAGAGCATAAAAACTAGATGTTGCTGTTTTGAGGCAGTAAAGTGATGAAAGCATCAGGTATTCATAAACATTAAATCAAACTTGTAAGAATTGTGTCCTAAGACACCTTCTTTAGTTGAAAACCCAGAAAAAGCTTTTGTTTAGGAAAATGCACTTTTGGTCTCTCTGCAATTAGTTTAAGAGCATAAAAACTAGATGTTGCTGTTTTGAGGCAGTAAAGTGATGAAAGCATAAGGTATTCATGAAAATGTCATCAAACTTGTAAGAATTGTGTGCTAAGACACTTTCTTTCGTTGAAAACCCAGAAAAAAAGCTTTTGTTTAGGAAAATACACTTTTGGTCTCTCTGCGGGCTGAAAATCTGTTTAAGAGCATAAAAACTAGATGTTGCTTTTTTGAGGTAGTAAAGTGATGAGAGCATCAGGTATTCATGAAAATCAGAATCAGAATCAGAATCAGAATCAGCTTTAATGGCCATGAAAGTTTTCACATACATGGAATTTGTCTCCGGTTCCACTTTGCTCTCTCATACATACACAATATACATTAAACTAGATAAATATAAAAAAGATTCAAAAAAGACATTAAAGGCAGTAGTTAAAAAAGTGCAGATAGTGCAGATGGAGAGTCTGATCAACTGTTCATCAGGGTGACAGCCAGAGGGAAGAAGCTGTTTCTGTGTCTGGTAGTTTTGGCGTACAGAGCTCTGTAGCGCCTCCCAGAGGGGAGGAGTTGGAACAGCTTGTGTCCAGGGTGTGACGGGTCTGTAGTGATCTTTCCAGCCCGCTTCCTGACTCTGGAGGTGTACAAGTCCAGGATGGAGGGCAGGCTGGAACCAATAGTTCTCTCTGCCGACCTGACGATCCGCTGTAGTCTGCCTCTGTCCTGTTTGGTGGCCGATCCAAACCACACAGTGATGGAGGAGCAGAGGACAGACTGGATGATGGCGGTGTAGAAGAGGATCAGCAGCTCCTGAGGCAGGCTGTACTTCCTGAGCTGGCGCAGGAAGTACAGCCTCTGCTGGGCCTTTTTTCCGCATGGTGTTGATGTTGGAGGCCCACTTCAGGTCCTGGGAGATTGTGGATCCCAGAAACCTGAAGGTCTCCACTGCGGACACAGTGCTATTGTGTATGGTGAGGGGGGTAGTGTTGGGGGCTCCTCCTGAAGTCCACTGTCATCTCCACAGTCTTGAGCTTGTTCAGCTCCAGGTGGTTCTCACCACATCAGAGGACCAGCTGTTCAACCTCCGTCTGTCACGCAGACTCGCCACTGCTCCTGATGAGGCCGATGACCGTTGTGTCGTCTGCGAACTTCAGGAGTTTAACAGACGGGTCCCCTGAGGTGCACTCGTTGGTGTAGAGGGAGAAGAGCAGTGGAGAGCACACATCCTGGGGCGCACCGGTACTGATGGTCCGGGTGCTGGATATGGTTTTTCCCAGCCTCACCTGCTGCGTCCTGTCTGTCAGGAAGTTAGTGATCCACCGACAGGTGGGGGCTGGCAGTGAGCTGGCAGAGTTTGGGATGAAGAAGCTCCGGGATGATCGTGTTGAATGCCGAGCTGAAGTCCACGAACAGAACCCTTGCGTATGTCCCTGGGGAGTCGAGGTGTTGCAGTATATAGTGCAGTCCCATATTGACCGCATCATCCACCGACCTGTTTGCACGATAGGCAAACTGCAGGGGTCCAGCAGGGGGCCTGTGATGTCCTTCAGGTGGGTCAACACAAGTCTTTCAAAGGACTTCATGACCACAGACGTCAGGGCAACGGGTCTGTAGTCATTTAATCCTGTGATGGAGGATTTCTTGGGGACCGGGATGATCAAGGAGCGCTTGAAGCAGGAAGGGACTTCACACAGCTCCAGTGATCGGTTGAAGATCTCCGTGAAGATGGGGGCCAGCTGGTCAGCACAGGCTTTCAGGCAGGAGGGGGACACACCGTCTGGGCCCGGAGCCTTCCTGATCTTCTGTCTCTGAAAGAGCCGACTCACATCCTCTTCGCAGATCGTCAGTGCCGGTGGGGGGTTGGGTGGGGGAGGTGAGAGGGAGGCAGATGATTGTTTGTTGATGGGGCAGTTGGGCGTGGCGGAAGTGGGGTTGTTGAACCTGCAGTAGAACACATTCAGGTCGTCGGCCAGACGGTGATTGTCCACAGTGGGGGGGGATGGTCTCTTATAGTTGGTGAGTACTTCCAGGCCTCTCCAGACTGACGAGGGGTCGTTGGCTGAAAACTTCTTTTCCAGCTTATCAGTATAGCTCTTCTTAGCTAACTTGATCTCCCTCGTCAGGGAGTTTCTGGCCTGGTTGTAGAGAATCCTGTCCCCACCACTGTAGGCCTCCTCTTTAGCGCGACGAAGCTGCCTGAGTCCTGCAGTGAACCAGGGTTTATTGTTGTTGTATGTGCAGAAGGTTTTAGTCGGCACACACATGTCCTCACAAAAACTGATGTAGGATGTCACAGTGTCAGTGAGCCCGTCCAGGTCTGTAGCAGCAGCCTCAAAAACACTCCAATCAGTGGAGGCAAAGCAGGACTGTAGCTCCAGCTTGGCCTCATTGGTCCATCTCTTCACAGTCTTCACCACAGGCTTTGCAGATTTTAGTTTCTGCCTGTAGGACGGCAGAAGATGGACCAGACAATGATCAGATAGTCCCAAAGCTGCACGGGGGACTGAGTGATATGCATCTTTCAGAACAGTGTAGCAGTGGTCCAGTGTGTTTTTGTCCCTGGTGCTACACTTGATATGCTGTCTGTATTTAGGCAGTTCTTTGCTGAGGTTCTTTGCTGAGGTTTGCTGAGGTTTGCTCTGTTAATGTCATCAAACTTGTAAGAATTGTGTTCTAAAACACCTTCTTTGGTTGAAAACCCAGAAAATAAATGTTGTTTAGGAAAATACACTTTTGGTCTCTCTGCGGGCTGAAAATCAGTTTAAGAGCATAAAAACTAGATGTTGCTGTTTTGAGGCTGTAAAGTGATGAAAGCATCAGGTATTCATGAAAATGTCATCAAACTTGTAAGAATTGTGTGCTAAGACACTTTCTTTCGTTGAAAACCCAGAAAAAAAGCTTTTGCTTAGGAAAATACACTTTTGGTCACTCTGCGGGCTGAAAATCTGTTTAAGAGCATAAAAACTAGATGTTGCTTTTTTGAGGTAGTAAAGTGATGAGAGCATCAGGTATTCATGAAAATGACATCAAACTTGTAAGAATTGTGTGCTAAGACACTTTCTTTGGTTGAAAACCCAGAAAAAAGCTTTTTATTTAGGAAAATACACTTTTGGTCTCTCTGCGGGCTGAAAATCAGTTTAAGAGCATAAAAACTAGATGTTGCTGTTTTGAGGCTGTAAAGTGATGAAAGCATCAGGTATTCATGAAAATGTCATCAAACTTGTAAGAATTGTGTGCTAAGACACTTTCTTTCGTTGAAAACCCAGAAAAAAGCTTTTGTTTAGGAAAATACACTTTTGGTCACTCTGCGGGCTGAAAATCAGTTTAAGAACATAAAAACTAGATGTTGCTGTTTTGAGGCAGTAAAGTCATGAAAGCATCAGGTATTCATGAACATTAAATCAAACTTGTAAGAATATTGTCCTAAGACACCTTCTTTAATTGAAAACCCAGAAAAAAGCTTTTGTTTAGGAAAATAACACTTTTGGTCTCTCTGCGGGCTGAAAATCAGTTTAAGAGCATAAAAACTAGATGTTGCTGCTTTCAGGCGGTAAAGTGATGAGAGCATCAGGTATTCATGAAAATGTCATCAAACTTGTAAGAATTGTGTCCTAAGAAACCTTCTTTGGTTGAAAACCCAGAAAAGAAATTTTGTTTAGGAAAATACACTTTTGGTCTGTCTGCGGGCTGAAAATCAGTTTAAGAGCATAAAAACTAGATGTTGCTGTTTTGAGGCTGTAAAGTGATGAAAGCATCAGGTATTCATGAAAATGTCATCAAACTTGTAAGAATTGTGTGCTAAGACACTTTCTTTCGTTGAAAACCCAGAAAAAAGCTTTTGTTTAGGAAAATACACTTTTGGTCACTCTATGGCTGAAAATCAGTTTAAGAACATAAAACTAGATGTTGCTGTTTTGAGGCAGTAAAGTCATGAAAGCATCAGGTATTCATGAACATTAAATCAAACTTGTAAGAATATTGTCCTAAGACACCTTCTTTGGTTGAAAACCCAGAAAAAAGCTTTTTTAGGAAAATACACTTTGGTCTCTCTGGCTGAAAATCAATTTAAGAGCATAAAAACTAGATGTTGCTGTTTTGAGGCAGTAAAGTCAAGAAAGCATCAGGTATTCATGAACATTAAATCAAACTTGTAAGAATATTGTCCTAAGACACCTTCTTTGGTTGAAAACCCAGAAAAAAGCTTTTTTTTAGGAAAATACACGTTTGGTCTCTCTGCGGGCTGAAAATCAATTTAAGAGCATAAAAACTAGATGTTGCTGTTTTGAGGCAGTAAAGTGATGAGAGCATCAGGTATTCATGAAAATGACATCAAACTTGTAAGAATTGTGTGCTAAGACACTTTCTTTGGTTGAAAACCCAGAAAAAGCTTTTTATTTAGGAAAATACACTTTTGGTCTCTCTGCGGGCTGAAAATCAGTTTAAGAGCATAAAAACTAGATGTTGCTGCTTTCGGGCGGTAAAGTGATGAGAGCATCAGGTATTAATGAAAATGTCATCAAACTTGTAAGAATTGTGTTCTAAAACACCTTCTTTGGTTGAAAACCCAGAAAATAAATGTTGTTTAGGAAAATACACTTTTGGTCTCTCTGCGGGCTGAAAATCAGTTTAAGAGCATAAAAACTAGATGTTGCTGTTTTGAGGCAGTAAAGTCAAGAAAGCATCAGGCATTCATGAACATTAAATCAAACTTGTAAGAATATTGTCCTAAGACACCTTCTTTGGTTGAAAACCAGAAAACCCAGAAAAAAAGCTTTTGTTTAGGAAAATACACTTTTGGTCTCTGGAAATCAGTTTAAGAGCATAAAAACAAGATGTTGCTGCTTTGAGGCAGTAAAGTGATGAGAGCATCAGGTATTCATGAAAATGTCATCAAACCTGTAAGAATTGTGTGCTAAGACACTTTCTTTGGTTGAAAACCCAGAAAAAAAGCTTTTGTTTAGGAAAATACACTTTTGGTCTCTCTGCGGGCTGAAAATCAGTTTAAGAGCATAAAAACTAGATGTTGCTGCTTTCAGGCGGTAAAGTGATGAGAGCATCAGGTATTCATGAAAATGTCATCAAACTTGTAAGAATTGTGTCCTAAGAAACCTTCTTTGGTTGAAAACCCAGAAAAGAAATTTTGTTTAGGAAAATACACTTTTGGTCTGTCTGCGGGCTGAAAATCAGTTTAAGAGCATAAAAACTAGATGTTGCTGTTTTGAGGCTGTAAAGTGATGAAAGCATCAGGTATTCATGAAAATGTCATCAAACTTGTAAGAATTGTGCTAAGACACTTTCTTTCGTTGAAAACCCAGAAAAAAGCTTTTGTTTAGAAAATACACTTTTGGTCACTCTGCGGGCTGAAAATCAGTTTAAGAACATAAAAACTAGATGTTGCTGTTTTGAGGCAGTAAAGTCATGAAAGCATCAGGTATTCATGAACATTAAATCAAACTTGTAAGAATATTGTCCTAAGACACCTTCTTTGGTTGAAAACCCAGAAAAAAAGCTTTTTTTTAGGAAAATACACGTTTGGTCTCTCTGCGGGCTGAAAATCAATTTAAGAGCATAAAAACTAGATGTTGCTGTTTTGAGGCAGTAAAGTGATGAAAGCATCAGGTATTCATGAACATTAAATCAAACTTGTAAGAATTGTGTCCTAAGACACCTTCTTTAGTTGAAAACCCAGAAAAAAGCTTTTGTTTAGGAAAATACACTTTTGGTCTCTCTGCGGGCTGAAAATTAGTTTAAGAGCATAAAAACTAGATGTTGCTGTTTTGAGGCAGTAAAGTCAAGAAAGCATCAGGTATTCATGAACATTAAATCAAACTTGTAAGAATATTGTCCTAAGACACCTTCTTTGGTTGAATACCCAGAAAAAAGCTTTTGTTTAGGAAAATACACAAAAGCTTTTGTTTAGGAAAATACACTTTTGGTCTCTCTGCGGGCTGAAAATCAGTTTAAGAGCATAAAAACTAGATGTTGCTGCTTTCAGGCGGTAAAGTGATGAGAGCATCAGGTATTCATGAAAATGTCATCAAACTTGTAAGAATTGTGTCCTAAGACACCTTCTTTGGTTGAAAACTCAGAAAAAAAATTTGTTTAGGAAAATACACTTTTGGTCTCTCTGCGGGCTGAAAATCAGTTTAAGAGCATAAAAACTAGATGTTGCTGTTTTGAAGAAAAGAAATTTTGTTTAGAAAATACACTTTTGGTCTGTGTGGGGGCTGAAAATCAGTTTAAGAGCATAAAAACTAGATGTTGCTGTTTTGAGGCTGTAAAGTGATGAAAGCATCAGGTATTCATGAAAATGTCATCAAACTTGTAAGAATTGTGTGCTAAGACACTTTCTTTCGTTGAAAACCCAGAAAAAAAGCTTTTGTTTAGGAAAATACACTTTTGGTCACTCTGCGGGCTGAAAATCAGTTTAAGAACATAAAAACTAGATGTTGCTGTTTTGAGGCAGTAAAGTCATGAAAGCATCAGGTATTCATGAACATTAAATCAAACTTGTAAGAATATTGTCCTAAGACACCTTCTTTGGTTGAAAAGCCAGAAAAAAAGCTTTTTTTTAGGAAAATACACGTTTGGTCTCTCTGCGGGCTGAAAATCAATTTAAGAGCATAAAAACTAGATGTTGCTGTTTTGAGGCAGTAAAGTGATGAAAGCATCAGGTATTCATGAACATTAAATCAAACTTGTAAGAATTGTGTCCTAAGACACCTTCTTTAGTTGAAAACCCAGAAAAAGCTTTTGTTTAGGAAAATACACTTTTGGTCTCTCTGCGGGCTGAAAATTAGTTTAAGAGCATAAAAACTAGATGTTGCTGTTTTGAGGCAGTAAAGTCAAGAAAGCATCAGGTATTCATGAACATTAAATCAAACTTGTAAGAATATTGTCCTAAGACACCTTCTTTGGTTGAATACCCAGAAAAAAAGCTTTTGTTTAGGAAAATACACTGTTGGTCTCTGGAAATCAGTTTAAGAGCATAAAAACAAGATGTTGCTGCTTTGAGGCAGTAAAGTGATGAGAGCATCAGGTATTCATGAAAATGTCATCAAACCTGTAAGAATTGTGTCCTAAGACACCTTCTTTGGTTGAAAACCCAGAAAAAAACTTTTTTTTAGGAAAATACACTTTTGGTCTCTCTGCGGGCTGAAAATCAGTTTAAGAGCATAAAAACTAGATGTTGCTGCTTTCAGGCGGTAAAGTGATGAGAGCATCAGGTATTCATGAAAATGTCATCAAACTTGTAAGAATTGTGTCCTAAGAACCTTCTTTAGTTGAAAACCCAGAAAAAAAGCTTTTGTTTAGGAAAATACACTTTTGGTCTGTAAGAATTGTGTCCTAAGACACCTTCTTTAGTTGAAACCCAGAAAAAGCTTTTGTTTAGGAAAATACACTTTGGTCTCTCTGCGGGCTGAAAATCAAAAACTAGATGTTGCTGTTTTGAAAGCATCAGTTATTCAAAACTTGTAAGAATTTTGTCCTAAGACACCTTCTTTGGTTGAAAACCCAGAAAAAAGTTGTTTAGGAAAATACACTTTTGGTCTCTCTGCGGCTGAAAATCAGTTTAAGAGCATAAAAACTAGATGTTGCTGTTTTGAGGCAGTAAAGTGATGAAAGCATAAGGTATTCATGAACATTAAATCAAACTTGTAAGAATATTGTCCTAAGACACCTTCTTTGGTTGAAAACCCAGAAAAAAGCTTTTTTAGGAAAATACACGTTTGGTCTCTCTATGGCTGAAAATCAATTTAAGAGCATAAAAACTAGATGTTGCTGTTTTGAGGCAGTAAAGTGATGAAAGCATCAGGTATTCATGAACATTAAATCAAACTTGTAAGAATTGTGTCCTAAGACACCTTCTTTAGTTGAAAACCCAGAAAAAAGCTTTTGTTTAGGAAAATACACTTTTGGTCTCTCTGCGGGCTGAAAATTAGTTTAAGAGCATAAAAACTAGATGTTGCTGTTTTGAGGCAGTAAAGTGATGAAAGCATAAGGTATTCATGAAAATGTCATCAAACTTGTAAGAATTGTGTGCTAAGACACTTTCTTTCGTTGAAAACCCAGAAAAAAAGCTTTTGTTTAGGAAAATACACTTTTGGTCTCTCTGCGGGCTGAAAATCTGTTTAAGAGCATAAAAACTAGATGTTGCTTTTTTGAGGTAGTAAAGTGATGAGAGCATCAGGTATTCATGAAAATGACATCAAACTTGTAAGAATTGTGTGCTAAGACACTTTCTTTGGTTGAAAACCCAGAAAAAAGCTTTTTATTTAGGAAAATACACTTTTGGTCTCTCTGCGGGCTGAAATTCAGTTTAAGAGCATAAAAACTAGATGTTGCTGCTTTCAGGCGGTAAAGTGATGAGTGCATCAGGTATTCATGAAAATGTCATCAAACTTGTAAGAATTGTGTCCTAAAACACCTTCTTTGGTTGAAAACCCAGAACATAAATGTTGTTTAGGAAAATACACTTTTGGTCTCTCTGCGGGCTGAAAATCAGTTTAAGAGCATAAAAACTAGATGTTGCTGTTTTGAGGCAGTAAAGTCAAGAAAGAATCAGGTATTCATGAACATTAAATCAAACTTGTAAGAATATTGTCCTAAGACACCTTCTTTGGTTGAAAACCCAGAAAAAAAGCTTTTGTTTAGGAAAATACACTTTTGGTCTCTGGAAATCAGTTTAAGAGCATAAAAACAAGATGTTGCCGGTTTGAGGCAGTAAAGTGATGAGAGCATCAGGTCTTCATGAAAATGTCATCAAACCTGTAAGAATTGTGTGCTAAGACACTTTCTTTGGTTGAAAACCCAGAAAAAAAGCTTTTGTTTAGGAAAATACACTTTTGGTCTCTCTGCGGGCTGAAAATCAGTTTAAGAGCATAAAAACTAGATGTTGCTGTTTTGAGGCAGTAAAGTCATGAAAGCATCAGGTATTCATGAACATTAAATCAAACTTGTAAGAATATTGTCCTAAGACACCTTCTTTGGTTGAAAACCCAGAAAAAAAGCTTTTTTTTAGGAAAATACACGTTTGGTCTCTCTGCGGGCTGAAAATCAATTTAAGAGCATAAAAACTAGATGTTGCTGTTTTGAGGCAGTAAAGTGATGAAAGCATCAGGTATTCATAAACATTAAATCAAACTTGTAAGAATTGTGTCCTAAGACACCTTCTTTAGTTGAAAACCCAGAAAAAAGCTTTTGTTTAGGAAAATGCACTTTTGGTCTCTCTGCAATTAGTTTAAGAGCATAAAAACTAGATGTTGCTGTTTTGAGGCAGTAAAGTGATGAAAGCATAAGGTATTCATGAAAATGTCATCAAACTTGTAAGAATTGTGTGCTAAGACACTTTCTTTCGTTGAAAACCCAGAAAAAAAGCTTTTGTTTAGGAAAATACACTTTTGGTCTCTCTGCGGGCTGAAAATCTGTTTAAGAGCATAAAAACTAGATGTTGCTTTTTTGAGGTAGTAAAGTGATGAGAGCATCAGGTATTCATGAAAATCAGAATCAGAATCAGAATCAGAATCAGCTTTAATGGCCATGAAAGTTTTCACATACATGGAATTTGTCTCCGGTTCCACTTTGCTCTCTCATACATACACAATATACATTAAACTAGATAAATATAAAAAAGATTCAAAAAGACATTAAAGGCAGTAGTTAAAAAAGTGCAGATAGTGCAGATGGAGAGTCTGATCAACTGTTCATCAGGGTGACAGCCAGAGGGAAGAAGCTGTTTCTGTGTCTGGTAGTTTTGGCGTACAGAGCTCTGTAGCGCCTCCCAGAGGGGAGGAGTTGGAACAGCTTGTGTCCAGGGTGTGACGGGTCTGTAGTGATCTTTCCAGCCCGCTTCCTGACTCTGGAGGTGTACAAGTCCAGGATGGAGGGCAGGCTGGAACCAATAGTTCTCTCTGCCGACCTGACGACGCTGTAGTCTGCCTCTGTCCTGTTTGGTGGCCGATCCAAACCACACAGTGATGGAGGAGCAGAGGACAGACTGGATGATGGCGGTGTAGAAGAGGATCAGCAGCTCCTGAGGCAGGCTGTACTTCCTGAGCTGGCGCAGGAAGTACAGCCTCTGCTGGGCCTTTTTCCGGATGGTGTTGATGTTGGAGGCCCACTTCAGGTCCTGGGAGATTGTGGATCCCAGAAACCTGAAGGTCTCCACTGCGGACACAGTGCTATTGTGTATGGTGAGGGGGTAGTGTTGGGGGCTCCTCCTGAAGTCCACTGTCATCTCCACAGTCTTGAGCTTGTTCAGCTCCAGGTGGTTCTCACCACACCAGAGGACCAGCTGTTCAACCTCCCGTCTGTCGCAGACTCGTCACTGTTCCTGATGAGGCCGATGACCGTTGTGTCGTCTGCGAACTTGACGAGTTTAACAGACGGTCCCCTGAGGTGCACTCATTGGTCTAGAGGGACAAGAGCAGTAACGAGAGCACACATCCCTGGGGCGCACCGGTACTGATGGTCCGGGTGCTGGATATGGTTTTTCCCAGCCTCACCTGCTGCGTCCTGTCTGTCAGGAAGTTAGTGATCCACCGACAGGTGGGGGCTGGCACGGTGAGCTGGCAGAGTTTGGGATGAAGAAGCTCCGGGATGATCGTGTTGAATGCCGAGCTGAAGTCCACGAACAGAACCCTTGCGTATGTCCCTGGGGAGTCGAGGTGTTGCAGTATATAGTGCAGTCCCATATTGACCGCATCATCCACCGACCTGTTTGCACGATAGGCAAACTGCAGGGGGTCCAGCAGGGGGCCTGTGATGTCCTTCAGGTGGGTCAACACAAGTCTTTCAAGGACTTCATGACCACAGACGTCAGGCAACGGGTCTGTAGTCATTTAATCCTGTGATGGAGGATTTCTTGGGGACCGGGATGATCAAGGAGCGCTTGAAGCAGGAAGGGACTTCACACAGCTCCAGTGATCGGTTGAAGATCTCCGTGAAGATGGGGGCCAGCTGGTCAGCACAGGCTTTCAGGCAGGAGGGGGACACACCGTCTGGGCCCGGAGCCTTCCTGATCTTCTGTCTCTGAAAGAGCCGACTCACATCCTCTTCGCAGATCGTCAGTGCCGGTGGGGGGTTGGGTGGGGGAGGTGAGAGGGAGGCAGATGATTGTTTGTTGATGGGGCAGTTGGGCGTGGCGGAAGTGGGGTTGTTGAACCTGCAGTAGAACACATTCAGGTCGTCGGCCAGACGGTGATTGTCCACAGTGGGGGGGGATGGTCTCTTATAGTTGGTGAGTACTTCCAGGCCTCTCCAGACTGACGAGGGGTCGTTGGCTGAAAACTTCTTTTCCAGCTTATCAGTATAGCTCTTCTTAGCTAACTTGATCTCCCTCGTCAGGGAGTTTCTGGCCTGGTTGTAGAGAATCCTGTCCCCACCACTGTAGGCCTCCTCCTTAGCCCGACGAAGCTGCCTGAGTCCTGCAGTGAACCAGGGTTTATTGTTGTTGTATGTGCAGAAGGTTTTAGTCGGCACACACATGTCCTCACAAAAACTGATGTAGGATGTCACAGTGTCAGTGAGCCCGTCCAGGTCTGTAGCAGCAGCCTCAAAAACACTCCAATCAGTGGAGGCAAAGCAGGACTGTAGCTCCAGCTTGGCCTCATTGGTCCATCTCTTCACAGTCTTCACCACAGGCTTTGCAGATTTTAGTTTCTGCCTGTAGGACGGCAGAAGATGGACCAGACAATGATCAGATAGTCCCAAAGCTGCACGGGGGACTGAGTGATATGCATCTTTCAGAACAGTGTAGCAGTGGTCCAGTGTGTTTTTGTCCCTGGTGCTACACTTGATATGCTGTCTGTATTTAGGCAGTTCTTTGCTGAGGTTCTTTGCTGAGGTTTGCTGAGGTTTGCTCTGTTAATGTCATCAAACTTGTAAGAATTGTGTTCTAAAACACCTTCTTTGGTTGAAAACCCAGAAAATAAATGTTGTTTAGGAAAATACACTTTTGGTCTCTCTGGGCTGAAAATCAGTTTAAGAGCATAAAAACTAGATGTTGCTGTTTTGAGGCTGTAAAGTGATGAAAGCATCAGGTATTCATGAAAATGTCATCAAACTTGTAAGAATTGTGTGCTAAGACACTTTCTTTCGTTGAAAACCCAGAAAAAAAGCTTTTGCTTAGGAAAATACACTTTTGGTCACTCTGCGGGCTGAAAATCTGTTTAAGAGCATAAAAACTAGATGTTGCTTTTTTGAGGTAGTAAAGTGATGAGAGCATCAGGTATTCATGAAAATGACATCAAACTTGTAAGAATTGTGTGCTAAGACACTTTCTTTGGTTGAAAACCCAGAAAAAAGCTTTTTATTTAGGAAAATACACTTTTGGTCTCTCTGCGGGCTGAAAATCAGTTTAAGAGCATAAAAACTAGATGTTGCTGTTTTGAGGCAGTAAAGTGATGAAAGCATCAGGTATTCATGAAAATGTCATCAAACTTGTAAGAATTGTGTGCTAAGACACTTTCTTTCGTTGAAAACCCAGAAAAAAAGCTTTTGTTTAGGAAAATACACTTTTGGTCACTCTGCGGGCTGAAAATCAGTTTAAGAACATAAAAACTAGATGTTGCTGTTTTGAGGCAGTAAAGTCATGAAAGCATCAGGTATTCATGAACATTAAATCAAACTTGTAAGAATATTGTCCTAAGACACCTTCTTTAATTGAAAACCCAGAAAAAAGCTTTTGTTTAGGAAAATACACTTTTGGTCTCTCTGCGGGCTGAAAATCAGTTTAAGAGCATAAAAACTAGATGTTGCTGCTTTCAGGCGGTAAAGTGATGAGAGCATCAGGTATTCATGAAAATGTCATCAAACTTGTAAGAATTGTGTCCTAAGAAACCTTCTTTGGTTGAAAACCCAGAAAAGAAATTTTGTTTAGGAAAATACACTTTTGGTCTGTCTGCGGGCTGAAAATCAGTTTAAGAGCATAAAAACTAGATGTTGCTGTTTTGAGGCTGTAAAGTGATGAAAGCATCAGGTATTCATGAAAATGTCATCAAACTTGTAAGAATTGTGTGCTAAGACACTTTCTTTCGTTGAAAACCCAGAAAAAAAGCTTTTGTTTAGGAAAATACACTTTTGGTCACTCTGCGGGCTGAAAATCAGTTTAAGAACATAAAAACTAGATGTTGCTGTTTTGAGGCAGTAAAGTCATGAAAGCATCAGGTATTCATGAACATTAAATCAAACTTGTAAGAATATTGTCCTAAGACACCTTCTTTGGTTGAAAACCCAGAAAAAAAGCTTTTTTTTAGGAAAATACACGTTTGGTCTCTCTGCGGGCTGAAAATCAATTTAAGAGCATAAAAACTAGATGTTGCTGTTTTGAGGCAGTAAAGTCAAGAAAGCATCAGGTATTCATGAACATTAAATCAAACTTGTAAGAATATTGTCCTAAGACACCTTCTTTGGTTGAAAACCCAGAAAAAAAGCTTTTTTTTAGGAAAATACACGTTTGGTCTCTCTGCGGGCTGAAAATCAATTTAAGAGCATAAAAACTAGATGTTGCTGTTTTGAGGCAGTAAAGTGATGAGAGCATCAGGTATTCATGAAAATGACATCAAACTTGTAAGAATTGTGTGCTAAGACACTTTCTTTGGTTGAAAACCCAGAAAAAAGCTTTTTATTTAGGAAAATACACTTTTGGTCTCTCTGCGGGCTGAAAATCAGTTTAAGAGCATAAAAACTAGATGTTGCTGCTTTCGGGCGGTAAAGTGATGAGAGCATCAGGTATTAATGAAAATGTCATCAAACTTGTAAGAATTGTGTTCTAAAACACCTTCTTTGGTTGAAAACCCAGAAAATAAATGTTGTTTAGGAAAATACACTTTTGGTCTCTCTGCGGGCTGAAATCCAGTTTAAGAGCATAAAAACTAGATGTTGCTGTTTTGAGGCAGTAAAGTCAAGAAAGCATCAGGTATTCATGAACATTAAATCAAACTTGTAAGAATATTGTCCTAAGACACCTTCTTTGGTTGAAAACCCAGAAAAAAAGCTTTTGTTTAGGAAAATACACTTTTGGTCTCTGGAAATCAGTTTAAGAGCATAAAAACAAGATGTTGCTGCTTTGAGGCAGTAAAGTGATGAGAGCATCAGGTATTCATGAAAATGTCATCAAACCTGTAAGAATTGTGTGCTAAGACACTTTCTTTGGTTGAAAACCCAGAAAAAAAGCTTTTGTTTAGGAAAATACACTTTTGGTCTCTCTGCGGGCTGAAAATCAGTTTAAGAGCATAAAAACTAGATGTTGCTGTTTTGAGGCTGTAAAGTGATGAAAGCATCAGGTATTCATGAAAATGTCATCAAACTTGTAAGAATTGTGTGCTAAGACACTTTCTTTCGTTGAAAACCCAGAAAAAAAGCTTTTGTTTAGGAAAATACACTTTTGGTCACTCTGCAGGCTGAAAATCTGTTTAAGAGCATAAAAACTAGATGTTGCTTTTTTGAGGTAGTAAAGTGATGAGAGCATCAGGTATTCATGAAAATGACATCAAACTTGTAAGAATTGTGTGCTAAGACACTTTCTTTGGTTGAAAACCCAAAAAAAAGCTTTTTATTTAGGAAAATACACTTTTGGTCTCTCTGCGGGCTGAAAATCAGTTTAAGAGCATAAAAACTAGATGTTGCTGTTTTGAGGCTGTAAAGTGATGAAAGCATCAGGTATTCATGAAAATGTCATCAAACTTGTAAGAATTGTGTGCTAAGACACCTTCTTTAGTTGAAAACCCAGAAAAAAGCTTTTGTTTAGGAAAATAAACTTTTGGTCTCTCTGCGGGCTGAAAATTAGTTTAAGAGCATAAAAACTAGATGTTGCTGTTTTGAGGCAGTAAAGTCAAGAAAGCATAAGGTATTCATGAACATTAAATCAAACTTGTAAGAATTGTGTCCTAAGAAACCTTCTTTGGTTGAAAACCCAGAAAAGAAATTTTGTTTAGGAAAATACACTTTTGGTCTGTCTGCGGGCTGAAAATCAGTTTAAGAGCATAAAAACTAGATGTTACTGTTTTGAGGCTGTAAAGTGATGAAAGCATCAGGTATTCATGAAAATGTCATCAAACTTGTAAGAATTGTGTGCTAAGACACTTTCTTTCGTTGAAAACCCAGAAAAAAAGCTTTTGTTTAGGAAAATACACTTTTGGTCACTCTGCGGGCTGAAAATCAGTTTAAGAACATAAAAACTAGATGTTGCTGTTTTGAGGCAGTAAAGTCATGAAAGCATCAGGTATTCATGAACATTAAATCAAACTTGTAAGAATATTGTCCTAAGACACCTTCTTTGGTTGAAAACCCAGAAAAAAAGCTTTTTTTTAGGAAAATACACGTTTGGTCTCTCTGCGGGCTGAAAATCAATTTAAGAGCATAAAAACTAGATGTTGCTGTTTTGAGGCAGTAAAGTCAAGAAAGCATCAGGTATTCATGAACATTAAATCAAACTTGTAAGAATATTGTCCTAAGACACCTTCTTTGGTTGAAAACCCAGAAAAAAAGCTTTTTTTTAGGAAAATACACGTTTGGTCTCTCTGCGGGCTGAAAATCAATTTAAGAGCATAAAAACTAGATGTTGCTGTTTTGAGGCAGTAAAGTGATGAGAGCATCAGGTATTCATGAAAATGACATCAAACTTGTAAGAATTGTGTGCTAAGACACTTTCTTTGGTTGAAAACCCAGAAAAAAGCTTTTTATTTAGGAAAATACACTTTTGGTCTCTCTGCGGGCTGAAAATCAGTTTAAGAGCATAAAAACTAGATGTTGCTGCTTTCGGGCGGTAAAGTGATGAGAGCATCAGGTATTAATGAAAATGTCATCAAACTTGTAAGAATTGTGTTCTAAAACACCTTCTTTGGTTGAAAACCCAGAAAATAAATGTTGTTTAGGAAAATACACTTTTGGTCTCTCTGCGGGCTGAAATCCAGTTTAAGAGCATAAAAACTAGATGTTGCTGTTTTGAGGCAGTAAAGTCAAGAAAGCATCAGGTATTCATGAACATTAAATCAAACTTGTAAGAATATTGTCCTAAGACACCTTCTTTGGTTGAAAACCCAGAAAAAAGCTTTTGTTTAGGAAAATACACTGTTGGTCTCTGGAAATCAGTTTAAGAGCATAAAAACAAGATGTTGCTGCTTTGAGGCAGTAAAGTGATGAGAGCATCAGGTATTCATGAAAATGTCATCAAACCTGTAAGAATTGTGTGCTAAGACACTTTCTTTGGTTGAAAACCCAGAAAAAAACTTTTGTTTAGGAAAATACACTTTTGGTCTCTCTGCGGGCTGAAAATCAGTTTAAGAGCATAAAAACTAGATGTTGCTGTTTTGAGGCTGTAAAGTGATGAAAGCATCAGGTATTCATGAAAATGTCATCAAACTTGTAAGAATTGTGACATAAGACACTTTCTTTGGTTGAAAACCCAGAAAAAAAGCTTTTGTTTAGGAAAATACACTTTTGGTCACTCTGCAGGCTGAAAATCTGTTTAAGAGCATAAAAACTAGATGTTGCTTTTTTGAGGTAGTAAAGTGATGAGAGCATCAGGTATTCATGAAAATGACATCAAACTTGTAAGAATTGTGCTAAGACACTTTCTTTGGTTGAAAACCCAAAAAAAAGCTTTTTATTTAGGAAAATACACTTTTGGTCTCTCTGCGGGCTGAAAATCAGTTTAAGAGCATAAAAACTAGATGTTGCTGTTTTGAGGCTGTAAAGTGATGAAAGCATCAGGTATTCATGAAAATGTCATCAAACTTGTAAGAATTGTGTGCTAAGACACCTTCTTTAGTTGAAAACCCAGAAAAAAGCTTTTGTTTAGGAAAATAAACTTTTGGTCTCTCTGCGGGCTGAAAATTAGTTTAAGAGCATAAAAACTAGATGTTGCTGTTTTGAGGCAGTAAAGTCAAGAAAGCATAAGGTATTCATGAACATTAAATCAAACTTGTAAGAATATTGTCCTAAGACACCTTCTTTGGTTGAATACCCAGAAAAAAGCTTTTGTTTAGGAAAATACACTTTTGGTCTCTCTGCGGGCTGAAAATCAGTTTAAGAGCATAAAAACTAGATGTTGCTGCTTTCAGGCGGTAAAGTGATGAGAGCATCAGGTATTCATGAAAATGTCATCAAACTTGTAAGAATTGTGTCCTAAGAAACCTTCTTTGGTTGAAAACCCAGAAAAGAAATTTTGTTTAGGAAAATACACTTTTGGTCTGTCTGCGGGCTGAAAATCAGTTTAAGAGCATAAAAACTAGATGTTGCTGTTTTGAGGCTGTAAAGTGATGAAAGCATCAGGTATTCATGAAAATGTCATCAAACTTGTAAAAATGGTGTGCTAAGACACTTTCTTTCGTTGAAAACCCAGAAAAAAAGCTTTTGTTTAGGAAAATACACTTTTGGTCACTCTGCGGGCTGAAAATCAGTTTAAGAACATAAAAACTAGATGTTGCTGTTTTGAGGCAGTAAAGTCATGAAAGCATCAGGTATTCATGAACATTAAATCAAACTTGTAAGAATATTGTCCTAAGACACCTTCTTTGGTTGAAAACCCAGAAAAAAAGCTTTTTTTTAGGAAAATACACGTTTGGTCTCTCTGCGGGCTGAAAATCAATTTAAGAGCATAAAAACTAGATGTTGCTGTTTTGAGGCAGTAAAGTGATGAAAGCATCAGGTATTCATGAACATTAAATCAAACTTGTAAGAATATTGTCCTAAGACACCTTCTTTGGTTGAATACCCAGAAAAAAAGCTTTTGTTTAGGAAAATACACTTTTGGTCTCTGGAAATCAGTTTAAGAGCATAAAAACAAGATGTTGCTGCTTTGAGGCAGTAAAGTGATGAGAGCATCAGGTATTCATGAAAATGTCATCAAACCTGTAAGAATTGTGTGCTAAGACACTTTCTTTGGTTGAAAACCCAGAAAAAAAGCTTTTGTTTAGGAAAATACACTTTTGGTCTCTCTGCGGGCTGAAAATCAGTTTAAGAGCATAAAAACTAGATGTTGCTGCTTTCAGGCGGTAAAGTGATGAGAGCATCAGGTATTCATGAAAATGTCATCAAACTTGTAAGAATTGTGTCCTAAGAAACCTTCTTTAGTTGAAAACCCAGAAAAAAGCTTTTGTTTAGGAAAATACACTTTTGGTCTCTCTGCGGGCTGAAAATCAGTTTAAGAGCATAAAAACTAGATGTTGCTGTTTTGAGGCTGTAAAGTGATGAAAGCATCAGTTATTCATGAAAATGTCATCAAACTTGTAAGAATTGTGACCTAAGACACTTTCTTTGGTTGAAAACCCAGAAAAAAATGTTGTTTAGGAAAATACACTTTTGGTCTCTCTGCGGGCTGAAAATCAGTTTAAGAGCATAAAAACTAGATGTTGCTGTTTTGAGGCAGTAAAGTGATGAAAGCATCAGGTCTTCATGAAAATGTCATCAAACTTGTAAGAATTGTGTGCTAAGACACTTTCTTTGGTTGAAAACCCAGAAAAAAGCTTTTGTTTAGGAAAATACACTGTTGGTCTCTCTGCGGGCT